>JAGWEN010001149.1:0-37983 GCA_018703685.1 Orius laevigatus
TGATGAAAGATTGGCTCTAAAAATGTTAATTTAGAGGTTTTTTTACGAAAAAATTATCTCTTAAAACGTCGATTTTTAGGTTTTCGATTAAAAAAAATTGGCTCCTAAAATTTTGGATTTTAAGGTTTTGATGAAAAATTTTCTCTTAAAACGTCGATTTTGAGGTTTTACGAAAAGTGGGCTCTTAACATGTCGATTTTGAGGTTTTAGATGAAAAATTGGCTCTTAAAACGTGATTTTGAAGGGTTTTTTTTTTTCTCGAAAAAATCGTCTCTTTTAACGTCGATTTTGATGTTTTACGAAAAATTGGCTCTCAACAAACACGTCGATTTTGAGGTTTTAGATGAAAAAATTGGCTCTTAAAATGTTGATTTTGAAAATTTTGAACGAAAAATTGGCTCTTAAAACGTGATTTTGAGGTTTTTGACAAAAATTTGGCTCTTAAGGTTTTTGACGAAAAAATTGTATAATACGTCGATTTTGACGAAAAAAGAAAGCCAAAAAACCACCCCTAACCAAAGTTACTTTTAATTGGTTATTAAAATTTCGGATTTTAAGGTTTTGACGAAAATTTTTCTCTTAACATGTCACAACTCACATTTGAGGTGTTTGATGAAAAATAAGCTCCTAAAATGTGACATTGAAAATATTGTCTCCTAAACCGTCGATTTTGAGGTTTTACGAAAAATGGTCTCTTAAAACGTCGATTTTAAGGTTTTACATAAAAATTGTCTCTTAAAACGTCGATTTTAAAGTTTTTGACAAAAAAATTATTTGAACGTCGATTTTGAGGTATATAAAAGTCTAAAAAGGAATCAGGTAGCAAAACCAAAACCTCAACAATGAACTTGATGATCTCCCAGACAATCTTAAGTGAAATAACTGAATTTACACAGTTCAACGTACACAGAAATCACAATCTTAGTTGGCTGATTCATTCGGTAAGTAATTTAGGACAAAATTAAGCTTGAAAGTTGTTTGTTTCCACCTTAGCGGTTATATTAAAGCGATTTGAAGTTTTTCTTTTCTGGAACGCTCATACCTGGCTCTGAAAGGGTGGAAATGCGAAAAGGATCACCTCTCAAAAACGAATCGAAACTCACGCCGCAGAGGCGTTAACTCTAAATTAATTGATCCCCATGGAATCCGAGTTAGGTGACTTCCTCAAATTTAATAACGTCGCCTAATAAATTTTTTCCCTCTCTCACTCGAAAACGTCATTTTAATGGCCTTTCCTTTAATAAGTAAAACGATCTCCGAACGTGATTTGTCGGAATCGTGAGACTCGAATCGCATTTATTTTTATCTCCGGACGATAAATTCACTCAAATTAGCACCTGCTCGAGTAAAAACCTCAAACATGACTTCTTCTTTAATCCTCAGTACGAGTTTTAATGCTAAGTACAATATCTTGTTAACTTGTCGGCTTTTAGAAGAGATCCCGTTTTAGAATTTTCTTTCTCGTTTTCTTTGAGGCGAGGTCAGTCCCATTTGGCATGCTCGACCACCTCAGGAGAAATGTTGACAATTAGGGGGCCAGGTGACCGCCCTGATTTGTCAATCCTTTCTCCGTTTTATTTTAACATTTCTAAAAATCCTCTTTTCATTTCAATATTGAACTTTAGACCTCGTTTTATCAATTAACTTTCTTAAAGAGAAGTTATTGTAATACCGTCGGATTCGGGTTTTTGGGGAAGGGTCTTCCAGACCCCCTAGGGTCAAACTGACTTTTGATCTTTGTCGGACATGACTTTGTCTGTGGTGCAGGCCGTCCGGCCGTCCGTCGCCTTTTTTTTTCCGGAACACTTCACGGCCACAATTTTCATCCGATTTTCACGAAATTTTCACACAATCTTTCTTTTGTGGTTATCTTGAAAGTGACGAGAGCGATTTTTGAAATTCGACAAAATGGCGGAGATATGTCTGTCTAAAGTTTGCAAAAATGTGCTACGGGCTTTCTACCGGTCCGATCTTCACCAAATTTGAACCAAATAATCTTCACGTGATCCCGATTAAATTTCATTAACTAATTAGATAATTAATTATGTAATTAGGTAATTATGTAATTAGGTAATTATGACTAATTAACTGAATTTTCCCATTTTCATAAAATTATGACTAAACTCAAGTTATGATTGGAAAAAAAAATAATTTTTCAAAAATTAATTAATTAACTAATTAGGTTAAGTTATGACTGAAAATTTTTTTCCAAAAATTAATTAATTAACTAACTAATCAGATAATTATGATGTGTTTGAGCGGAATTAGTACTATTTTCATAAAATTATCACCAAATTCAAGTTATGATTGAAAAAAAAAGTTATTTCCATTAACTAATTAATTAATTAATGGAAAAAACTTTTATTAATTAATTAATTAATGTGTTTGAGTGAAATTAGTACCATTTTCATAAAATTATCACCAAATTCATGTTATGATTGAAAAAAAAATTAATTATTTAATTAACTAATTAGGTAATTATTATGTGTTTGAGTGAAATTAGTCCCATTTTCATAAAATTATCACCAAATTCAAGTTATGTTAAAAAAAAAAGGATTCATTTCCCCCGAAATTTATGGATCCCCCGAAATCTGTAGACCTTAGAGTAAGTTCGTGTCTCTGGGCAAGCTCCAGGACCATTGTTGACAATAATGACCACCCTGATTTGTCAATCCTTTCTCCGTTTTATTTTAACATTTCTAAAAAACCTCTTTTCATTTCAATATTGAACTTTAGACCTCGTTTTATCAATTTTTATAAGTGAATGACTACCGTTCATTAGTTTGTACCGTTTGTTCCCCTTAGGAAGCTTATCAAGAAAGAGATAACGTGTAGACAAACATCTAATTAGTACGTGGAATTTACAGTATCTGACGGTATAAACTTTTTTTTTCCGTTTTAACCTATCCACCTCGAACAATCGCCTGATTTGTTGCGTAACTCTTTCTTTGTTCCTTTTTTAAAAAATATTTTGTTTAAGGTGAAAATATTCTGAGATGAATCTCGAGCACCTGAATATGAGAAAAATTTCGACGATTCGAGGGTATTGTTTTACGACTTGGGAGTAAAAAGGGGAGTTTTTGTCGATAGGAGGGGTCCACAAATCGGGTCTTATGTCCGGCTAGGCGCCACCTAAATCTATCCTTTTGCTTCCGGTTCATCAATAAAAGAAGGAAGATTAAAGAACTTTTCGTTTTTTTAAGTATCTGAAAACAATGAAGGCTATTTATAACTTAAAATGAACTTACGATGGACTATGGGACAGCAAATGAGACTATATTAGACATGCAGACGTGCCCAAAATAGGCTTTTTTACACCGAGTTTGGTGTGTTGAGACGGAAATGGGATTTTTTTATTCTCTTTAGAGGTTTTAATTAAGAACAAAGTTTTTAAGTTTCTGGGAGGAAGTTGGGTGGTTGAGAGAAATGGGTGGGGGGATTGGGGGATATGATGGAGAAGTGAAGAGTGGGGGAGTTAAGGGTGTGGTGGTTGGGGTAGTTGAGGGGATAGGATGGGATTTGGGAGAGTGAGGGTATTGTGCAGTGACTTTAGGGCTGGGAGAATAGGAAGGAGCTGAGGGTGTAGGGCTGGTAGACTTGGGAAGAGTTGAGGATGAGGGTTTTGAGCGAATTAGGGATTGAGGGTGAACCAATTGTGCAGGGGCGGACTGGCCCGTGGACAGACCTCAAAATCAACATTTTTAAATCCCAATTTTCGTCCAAAAAACTCAAAATCAATGTTTTAAGAGCCAAATTTTCGTCAAAAACCTCAAAATCAACCTTTGTAAAGCCCAATTTTCGCCCAAAAACCTCAAAATCAACCTTTTTTTAGCCCAATTTTCGTCCAAAAACCTCAAAATTAACATTTTTAAATCCAAATTTTCGTCCAAAAACCTCAAAATCAACACTTTAAAAGCCTAATTTTCATCAAAAACTTCAAAAATCAACATTTTTATAGCCTAATTTTCGTCAAAGAAAAAAACCTCAAAACAACATTTTAGTACAAGCCAAATTTCGCCCAAAAAACTCAAAATCAACCTTTTTGAGCTAATTTTTCGTCAAAAACCTGAAATCAACATTTTTAAAGCCAATTTGGCAAAAAACCTCGAAATCAACATTTATGATGCCTAATTTTCGTCCCAAAACCTCATATTCAACATTTATAAAGCCAAATTTTCGTCAAAAACCTCAAAATCAACATTTATAAATGCCTAATTTTCGTCAAAAAACCTCAAAATCAACTTTAAATTGGCAATTTTTTGTCAAAAACCTCAAAATCAACATTTTAAAACCCGAATTTCATTCAAAAACCTCAAAGTTAACATTGAAATTTTTAGGGGGGATGGGGGCAAAGGTTTTTATTTGTTTAAAAGGGGGCGCACCGTGAAAAAGTTTAGGAACCTCTGTTTTTGCTGAATATATTTTTCTAAGAGCCAATTTTCAGTCAAAATTTTCTGCGCCCCCCCCCCCCCTCCAACCGGGCGCCCCTTTAACTGAAAACCCACCCACACCCTAAGGTCCCAGTCCGCCCCTGCAATTGTACATTTAGGGGATGTATCTACTTGTGGAGGTTGAGAGAATCAGGATTGAGGGTGTGAGGAAGAGTTGTGGGTATGGGGTTTGTTAGAATTGGGGGTTCTCTAGTGAAGGTTTTTTGAGCAGACAAAGTTTGAATAATACGGCCATTGCGAGTAAAATGGCCTTCTTTTAGTCACCTCTTTGGACTTGAGATAATAAAATGCACTGTTTACGTTTCGAGTTCTTTCTTTCGGGTTCACGTTACCTCTTCCGAAGGCGGTAGTTAATTACCTGCCATAGTTTTAAATTACACGTCTATAACGTTCTCGGAAAATAAATTAAGCGCATTTTCTTCTAAGATTTGATGAGATTGAAATATTCTTGATACTTGAAACATTCGAACCGGTAAAAGATGGAAGAGGGGAGGTATCATGTTTGAAATATTGAATCGGTGAAGATTTCCAGTTGGTACAGATGGCCTAGGTATACCGCAAAGGAAGAGTGAAACACATGGCCTTCAAGAGAACGCCAGGTTGCTTCGGTCCGGGGGTGGATCCCGTCGTTTTTATGTACTTTATGTCCGGCCATTCTTGTTTGGAGCCACCTGCCTCAACAACACAGAGCATAAAATACCAAACGGGAAAATAGTTTTTCCAAGAGTCCTCCTACCCTTCCAGAGAGCCCCCAGTGACAATCAATATGTTCAAGAAAATGTTTCTTATCTCGACCAAACACTCACCCATCACCTTACGCCTTTTTCGCACCACAACACCTTAATGACCTCCCACTTTCTTATTTTTATGTATTTATTATTTTAAGAGACATAAATCTTTTGCTCATCCAATTTCTCCTTGACCTAAAATCAAAATCGTTTGCTGACGAAAACTTCTTCTCTTTTTTTTAAGCCAAGATTGATCGTCAAGAGAGAGAAAAAGAGAGAAACGCTTGTCAGCACTTTTTTTTTGTCCTCGTGCGAGGTGGAATGCAAATCACCTGCGTGACGTTCGACCATTACGTCGACAGGTAAACGGCTGACCCACCTCCTCGTACAGTCCCTTTCAAAACCAAAACACCGTCTTTCTTATATCTCCAGAAAATGGCTTCTTTCAAAAATGGCCTATGAAACTTTTCCAATGCCTACCGAAACATTCTTTTATCCTGAAAAGTGAAAACGGCCTCAGGGCCCACCAATACCTCAAAAAGGACGACAATTAATCAGAAAAAAACGAAAATATGAAAGGCTTCATTGAAAATACCTAGTTCTCGATGTTAGAGACTAACGTTCCGCCTTCCCCAAAAGTGGAAATTTTGTTAGAACATCCCCGATCTTCACGGTAGAATGCACTTTGGACCAATTTCTCAAAAAGGCAGCCACTTTAGACCATTTAGGTTTAGCATTTAGCAACTGTGGACATCCATTTTGGACCAGTAAAAAAGGTAGGGAAAGAAGGAATGAGAAAAAAAATTTTCGTCCAGTAAACCATTTTTTAAAGAAAACCATAATAAATAAACTAAACAAATTTAACAAGAAAATCGTGCGACGTCAAATTGAGCCCAAATAACTTTTATCCAAATGCGCCCAATGTGAAATGAGCCCTCCGTGAGATATACCAAAAGAGCCCACTGCATTTTTATCAAAGAGAGCCCACGATTGAGGCTTACCAAATGAGCCCATAGGTTATTTACCTATAAAAGTTCAAGATGATACATAATATGTACCAATTACTACCATGTTTCAAGGTGAATAAAAAAAATGCCTCGAGAAGCAGCGGATTTTCTCCAGAAAAGCCTTCCCAGATCCTATCTTTGATATCCTGCACTTAAGCTCCTCAGGGGAGTCCTAGAACCGCTTAGGCGATTTCAACTGTCTTCTATTATGGCCCTCGGGCCATGGCCCATGATATATTTCCGTCAACATTTCCAACCATCTCTAACTTTCAGGTTTTGAGAAAATCACGAAATTCCATTTAGGCCCCTTAGCATGGGCCCCAGAACATCTTCGCGGCGCGGTGCCCGGCGAGGTTTATCGCGACACATTAAAATCCTATGTATTCAAATGGAAGACCACAAGCGGGAACCGCCTAGTGTGCTACAAAAAAATCACGAAATTCCATTTAGGCCCCTTAGCGTAGTCCCAGGACCGGTTTGGAGATTTGAACTGTTATTAACTATGATTCTCGGCTCATAGGATCCTCCCGTCACGATTTTCAACCATCTCAAACCTTCAGGTTCGGAGAAAATCACGAAAATGCTCTTTATGCCGTAAGCGAAGTACCAGAACCGCTTTCTTGATTCAAGCCATTTTCAATAGGCTAGCTGGGAACACAAAAGCTCTGAATACCAAGAAATCCTTCGATAACAAAGGTGGGCTCATTTCACATTTTCAAACTCTCGGCTTATCAGTGCGGTCGGTGGAAAGGGCTCAATATCTGGACATCCCCCTTCATCTTGGGCTCTTTTGGTATGGATTTGGGCTCAATTAGTACCTGCCCAGAAAATCAATCCTAACCAAGTACCTACCTAAACCATTTTTTTTTCTCCCAAAAATCCACTAAACCATTTTGACATGGAAACCAATAAACAATTCCCTCTGGTAAACCAAAAATCAATACGTAAACCTGCTGTACCCATTCCGGTGACCAGCTCAACTGGTCCAAAGTGGCTGCTCTCTTCTGGTCTAAAGTGGTTCCCTAGATCCAAAGTGCAGCCATCTTCACGGGTAGGGCCTTAAGAGGTTTTGGCTAGGACGCAGCAGCGTTCCACCCAGCAAATGAACAGTAAAAAAACCAACTTTTGAGAAAGTTCCTGTTTGGGGGGTTCAAGTTCCATAACTACCACACGATAATTTTTGGTGAGAAAGTTCTTATTTTTTCTTCCCCCGTTGTACAAAATTACGTAACATTTACCTTAAGCCAGTTCCAAGATTAGAGTTAGAGACCAAAAGGCTTTCGGAGTCGATTTCCAAGGAGAAATAATTCAGAGGGACTTAAAGACTTAACCAAGTTGAAGCGGGAAGCCGAAATCACTTTCGCAATTAAGTACAACTCCGAGATAATTCCACACGTAAATACGTGTCTCTTTCACGAATTCAATTAGCCTGTTGACGTATGTCGAAAAATAGATAAAACTCTCAAATGGCAAAGGAGTAAACTTGAAAAGGCATTTCACCTCTACTTTAGTAGGTGAGGCTCATGGAAGATGATTGAACTTTTACTGGTCTTTAAAAGCGCTTTCCAAAAAGCTTGGAAGGTCGGTCAAGCTGTTCTTGAGAAATCGTAGGGGGTGTTGGAGGCGAATCAGTATTGTGAGGGTTTGATGATTTTGTTGAATCTATCCGGGCGTCGAGGTTGGGTAAGCGTTTGCCCTACTATTCCATTTTGAGCAACAGGTTGTATTTGGCGAATCCCCGACACACTCGGAATATCGGAATGATGTCATCTAACGGCCATAAAGATTGAACTGCACCGTACTATCGAAGGTTTCTACCTTATCTTTGCGTCAAAATTGGAGGTTGAATATTATGCAATGGAATCATTCACGAATGGCTGGATTGAGCGAAATCGAAAAACAAAAAAAAAGTTGAGCGACAAATCAAACGCTTCCAGGCAACTCAAAGGCATTTGGGGTCCACGGTTTTAGAGAATTTAGAGAAAAAGAAGCTGTTATAAGGTGGCTTTAGTCCAATGTAATAATATGGGGGATCCATTTAAGTTTCTGAACTCCCCGGAAGGATTTATCAAGGGTTTAATTAGGTAAAATGCGGCGCGTCCGAGTTTGTGCTAAAGGTCAACGGAGAGACGGTCGGATGTTGGTGGAAAGGGGCGGGAGTAACATGGGTATGAGTTATGGCCGGCTTATATGATTAACTAACTATCATACTCGGATTATGGTCATTTCATTTGCTTACACACCCTTCCTGTCTTGAATACAAACTCTACCTGGAGAAGTTACATGATTTATTCCCTTCCCTGGTTTTAAACAAAAGAAAATGTTTTATAATTTTTATGGATCGCACTTGGAAATTCCGGGAACGGTCAGCAGGCGTCGAACTGCAGAATCACTGATTGATTTATTAATAGGGGCCGATCCAAAGCTCAATACAGTAACGCCACATGTGCTGCACTCTCCCTCATTAATACATATCTCACTTGAATTTACATTATTAATCGGTTGATAATTACCTACCTCAAACGCCCTTCTAAATAATATCGCAATTTACTGTAAATTCTATTAAACAGACAATTCCAAACTTTGGCAGACTGTGAAGAACTAACCCTTGACAGTAGAGGATGTTGGAGAGTGTACATTTTGGTCTGCAGATCCCTGAATTTTGAAAAAGTTCAAGTTGTGGGGTTTTTTTTGTATGAAATAAGATGGGAGAAGTGAAATTTTTTGTTGTATTTGATTAATCAAAAAAGATTTTAAACAATAAAGAAAATAGACTTAAAAACGTTGATGAAAATGATGTGGAGCAGGATGAGGGGAGAAAAAAAAGAGGGTGGGTATTGTAGAAAAGCCTTTTTTAATTTAATTTGCATACCTCCCTCGTTGAACAGGAGACAAAAAGGTCTTACTTTTACTAGCGAAAAGTTTAAGGATGGAAAAAAGAAAAGCTCTTTAAATTATTTCAGCTTTATGAGGCGAGAGGGGCTGAAAAAAAGAGGCGGGAGGATGGAGGAGGGAATAAAAGTGGAGGTGTATTGAGTGGTTTTGGCGCCAGTGAGTCCGCTGTCTGCTCGAGTAATAACATTTCCTGTCCACTTCTACAAATTACCTAAAGGCAGGGGAGTATCTGCAGTTAACCCCAGCATCACAAAAAAACAAAGAAAGTTTTTTAAAAACGATCGTCTTTTTTGGCTCCCATATTCAGCTTTTTCTTCTTCCAGAAAACAGATACAAAGGTCAAATCGCTCTCTTTTGGACTGACTATTAACAATGAACCTTTTCGAGCGAAAAACAACTTTGAATCCTATATTTCAGACCGATTTTTTTATATTTACACTTAGGAAAGCTCTTAAAATGCCCCAGAACGCCCTTCAAGGAGCAGACCATAGACTAGATGTTGGCGTTTCTACTTGCCGAGTGCAGAATAGGGTGACCACATGGCACTATGCGTGATTTTCAGAGATTTTTACGCAACACGGATTGTCCTTATGCGCTCTAAACTTTTCCAAGGAAATTTTCTCAACCAAAAAGGCAAATTCGACATGAATAACAAGTGGGTGATTTAAAAAGGACGAACAAATTGTGAATCGCCCATTTAAGACAAAAATAACGTTTTTATTGGAGTCGTAAAACGTTCGAAAAAAGAGGGAAGATTCGAGAAAGCGATCAAAATAATATATTGTCCCACGTTTCGGAAATGTGGCAGGACATAAATCGGAATAATTTTGAATTTGAGTTCAAAGTAAGAAATAAAACAGTTCGGAACTAGTTTATATTTACAAATGCTGAACATTCATAACATTTCGGAGAAGACACCTTGAAAAAGGTGACTGAGACTTGCAGAAAGAGTAAAACAATAAACAAAATTTTATTATTTTTTCGAAGCCTTTAGCGCATTTGAATCCTTAAATAGAACGTAAAAGACAAACGAGTGAGAAAATAAAACGGGTTGTAGTCCAAAGAAAACATAGGATCGATTTAATACGAGAAGAAGTATGGACAAAGCGATGAATCACCAGCGGTAGCCATAGTTCAAGAAAAATAGACCCACCTAGCAATTAGCTTCGGAGGCTTCTATTTTTATCTCCGGTGACGCGTAGGACAATTATTTATACGGAGTCAAGACATTCTTGAGATAAATCTCGCTATCTTCATTTTACCCAACAGGATCGCTAAACGTCCACTGCTTTCAAATTTCCACCTGTAGAAACGCATTTTTCAACTCTAAATCTGAGAAGAGACTAGTTTTTTGGGAGCTTCCTTCCGAGAGGGGAAAAAATTGAAGTGATTTTGACAGTAATGAAACTGCCGGTAAAGGATGGATATAAGGGGGAGGGTGAATATGACGTATATACACTAGTGATATATATCGAAAAGGGGGTATTCCAGGTTGAATGTTCCACATAAAATCGACGTCAAGTCTGGAAGAGGGACAGTTTGTTCTGATCTCCCCCGAAACCCCTATCTGTAAACAGTACATCAACCCTCGATTTCCTTTTTCCCCTACTCAACATAAATTTTAATTTTTTTGTAAGAAATCTGAAGTTGTGCATTTTCAAAAAGAGTGAAAATCAGTAGCTGGCTTTTGAGAATTGCCTCCCTGGACTGGTCAACTGGATTACACTTCCGTTTCACCTATGTATAAGAGGAGTCCCCTTGCCTCACCCCCATGCGTCTTGCCTCACAAAATTCACGCGACGGACGGGCGGCCCCTTCCCAAAATCCAGGGTTCCATGCAATGACTTTATTTTTGAGCGCAATTGGACGAAAAGTCAATTCTTCGTCTGAAACTCAAATTTTTTTTAAAAACAATTATGTAGCCGAAAACCCCTAAATGCGACAAAAAACCAATTCCACTTCACATACGATCAGAGAGGACCTCAGAAGTGTCCAATCGTCGGGAAAGGTTCAAAGTCCGAAGAGTGGGCCCTTCTTGGAACGGAATCATGTGAGAGGAATTTTTCAGAAGCCCAGTTGGTCTAGACTGGCTAGAGAAAAGTATGAAGGAAACCGCAGCTTACTTGTCATATAATTCAATAAAATTGTGTTTAAAATAGTATTTTCTGTTGAATTGCCTTTATATCATCCGTAAATAATATTTAACCGCGGGAGACAAGAAACGAGGGATAAATATCGAAAAGAGGAGGAGGGCGGTTTTAATTCTGGGGAGGCGTTGATTTAAAATTAAAGCCGGACGTTTTTAAATCGTCGGTCCTAGACGAGGATTATTTGCAGTTTCACTTCTGTTTATCGTACGGTTTAAAACTGGGGCTCGTACGTTGTCGTCGGTGTTGGGAAGGGAGGAGAGGAGAGCTCCGGCATGTTTATACCTTCTATTCTCCCTTTCACAACTGCACCCCTCATAATCTTTCCGAAAGCGACACGTTCATAAATCCAATTCCGAAAGGCGTCACTGCTGAAAAATTTCCAACGGATCCCTTTTTTCTATATTTAAAAGGTGCGGGATATGAATCACCTGAGGCCCACCCTCCAACGTAATTACCAAACTCAAAAATAATCTAACAATTTTTAGGGACTCATCCGTCCCCTTATTTAGAGCGAAATGTCCAATAAATTACGACGATTCGTGTTTTCACTCGAGTTTGTCAAATGTTTATATGGTGATAAAATTAAAGACGTCACTCTCCAATGAATTTCCTCCGGTTGCTACATTGTACACTAAATTTATGTAAAAAACTCTTTATGACTCTTTGATGGACCCTTTTTGCGAGTCTATTTCTGAAAAGTTTCATAAAACTGCATAATCAACCGCTAACGCGAGAACATCGTAGAACAGCTCCGGAGATGGCAATGTAGGATGAAGAACTCTCTGACGATTTGCATGGAGATGACAATGATTGCAAACAGGTTGATTGACTCCATCATTGGCATGGAGATCGCATTGAACGCTAGTAGCGTGACTAACGCCATGGCGATTTACTTGGAAACAGGGTGACGAAATCCATGGCGATTTTCTTGGAGGTGGCAATGAAAGCTAGCAGGTTGATATACTCCATTGAGATTACATCGAAAGCTTGCAGGGTGACTAACTCCAACACTATTTCCATGAAGCGGGCGATGAAAGCTAGTAAGTTGAATAACTCCATGGCGATTGCTTGGAGGTGGCAATGAAAGATATTAGGTTGACGAACTCCATAACCATGCCCAGCAACCCTGAACGTGTTTCAACTTAAAGAAACCGTTTTAAAAACCACTTGTCTGGAGCCGATATTTCAAAAACCGTCAGATTATGCGAGTTTCGCTCGTTATTAAGGTAATAGTTTTGCTGAGCGTTTTCATCCCAATTGTGGTGGTTCCCCGTTGCGATCAGCCCTCTGTGCCTAAGCGGTTTAAAAAGTATTGAGAAAGGATCGTTTGGGTAAATCGTCTGTAACTAAAGAGTCATACCCAACGCCTTCATAGAGTCTCTCGGGTGCAGCCAATCAATAAAATCTATTTGTGTAGGGAAAAAAAGGGGGGTCTCTTTATTGTTCCTCTCCCTAATCGTATACAGACCCCCGCCCGCGCTTTAAACCCCGAACTGTAACGAAAACAGTTCCCACACTAGGTCATCTAGAAGCGGTCTCTTTTTAAAATAAAAAAAAAGGTACCGGAATATGGTGGGAGGTCGAGTGGGTTCCCAGGTAACTCAAGTGTTTTGTTGATTGGGGCGGCCATGCTGTTCTGACGTGAAGCCATACTGCCACTTCTACCATGATTGATTCCATAACGACCATCTACACAACTAACATCCCCTCAACTTGACATAAACACAATATACAATTTAAACTATTCGAGAATAATTTGAATATCAATTTTGTCCTAAAAAGCACATTTTATGTGCAAAATATAAATAAACATTTTGAGAGTTGAATAAAATGAAACTGGAGTGAAGAGAATTGAGTTGAAAAGCTATAAGAACGTCCTAATTGGGCGTCAAGGTTAAGCCTAGTTAATGTTCGGACACAGCTGTGTCATCCAAGATACCAAATGGACCCTGAGAGGGGACAAAAAAGAATTAAAGCAATTAGAACGAATTATTTAAACCTTCTGAAAAACTTATCGAATAGGAAAAGATGGAAATGTATGAGAAATGGGAGACGTGACAGTTTAAAGGCTGCCGTTGACGCGTGTCTAGCCAGTTTGTGATTGTCAACAATGGGGCTAATGACGAGGGAGTAATCCTCACACCTGTCCTATTATAAAATCCGACCCCCACTAGGGGATTTAAAACGACCCGTTGAATAACGAGAAGAAAAAAAACCATTAAGGTTTTTTAGGCCAACGGTCACCTTCGGTTTCATGTTAATTTTGCACATTGAATGCCAGAGGGGGAGGAAGAGATAGAGCCCTATATTTCCCAAATGTTCATCCTAAAACTCCAAAATTCACTACAAAAAGCCAGTTTTCTACCATCAGACCCTGCCTAAAAACTGTCACAATTACTTAAAAAAGCTAATTAGCCATCCAATGTCTAAAATTTAAGTTGAAAATCACGTATTTCGTTTAAAAAAACTTCATTCCGACAAAAACTTTTTAGATTTTTGTTTATTTTTAAGAGCAGGCGGTGAATGAATCCCAAAGCCGTTGGCCTTTACATCATCTTGAGACCATCCCACCCCAACCTACCTGGATCGTCCCTCATAAAAGATGCCGCTTCCGCCATCACCACTTCTTCACTGAACTTTTTACCTAATGAAATTCATTTTCAAACCATTTTTATGTCTTCTGACAACTTATTGATTATAGACGGTAATTAATTTGACTTTTATACGTGCCGTTTAATCAGTAATCGATTCAGGTCACTGTTTAATTACGAATAATGGTGTCATAACAATATAGGAAAATTAACAGGTTTGATACATTTGAATCTCTGATAATTTAAGTAGGGCAATGCGAATCTCCGGACATCGCGAATCGCGATTAGAAAGAAATTCGCTATCGAAACCGGTCATCGGTGACAATTGCGTAACTTGTTTGTCGATCTCCGAAAAAGAAGTTGGAGAAAAGGCGTTTATTTGTGCGAAGTGAGTAAAAAGGGGGTCCCGTGACGATTAGTATTGTTAATGGTGCCGGGATTGGGGTAGGTTGAGGATGCGGAGGGGACCAACCCCTCATTCAAACCCTCTGATTATACAAGTCACCTCCCACTCGGCATCGAATTCTAACTTTTAAATAACGCGGAAAATATCAAGTGAAATAAAATTACCTAAACTTCGCAAACACGGTACCCCCTCGTCTACCTCACGGGCACAAGAATCAAGACGCTTTGTCTCAACCAACTCGTTTAGGATGGCAAATCTGAATCATTGTTTTCCACTTGAAGACCAAGAATAAGCCAAGAATGCTCATTTTAAGTGGTCACCCGATCTCTCTAGTCATATTCACGTTTCTAGGCTCTGTTCCCCAACGATCGAGCTACAATTTCGTTAAACGCTTCATTTCTGAACCTTGGACTTCGCTAATCAGCCAGGTGACATCTTGATTTGCGAAAAGGGCGCGATATGCTTGTTCAGAAGCTTTGCCAAGCCAAATTGTACACAAAATGACTAATGATCGTAACAGTCTCCAACCTGGTTATTGCGCAACTGACATTAATCTGATAATTTAAGCAGCACGTGGCAGGACGCGATGACCCTTTGGGATAACCCACAGGGATTTTTATTTCGTTCTTTATGTTTTCCTTTGGAGCATCCCATCTAGTTAACGATCCGTAGTTCGGGTAGGCTCATTGCCCCCAAGGGTGAAGAAAACAATGAAACCTAATTTCCTTCCGAATTTATAAAACAAAAATTTATTACCTGTGGTGTAAAGATAAAAAGCTCCTGTTTCGCCTTTTCCTTATCGCGGCAAGGTAAGCGTATAGGAATGTGCCGATTCATTGAAATCTTGGTTATTTCATGATTCTACAAGAGGAAAAAAAAAGTCTTTCCGAATCTTGAAACTTAATAGTACCCTTATCGTAAAGACTACCGGGGAGGGCAAAAAGCCGATACCCACATGTCGTTTCAGATAACTTGGAATGATTAGTACGGTTAGTTAACCCGAAGAAGGGCCCCTCATATTTTTAGAATTCGAATCATATAGAAGAAAGAAAAAAGACTGAAAAGAGACTAATGAGACCTTGATAGTAAAGGTTATCAAGGTACTGAAGCCGACAGTCTGGAGATTGTCAATTAAATAACATAATAAATGAAGCAGTAAAAAATTTCTTTTTTTGAAAAACGAGATTATTTGCCTTTGAAAGTTATGGATGTCCTGTCACGTTTGTTATTAACTATCGCCAGCAATAAAAAATTTAATTGATGGAGACCATTCTTCAGAGGTCTTCGTTTTATCAAAATAGTCATGCACAGGATTTCACTGCTTTTTCGAGTTGGATTGTTGAAAATTTTCTCAACTAGGTTACCATAAGGTCAATAGAAAAGGATCGACTATGAATCAATATTCGTGGAGGGTGTCTCCCTGGGGTAAAACTGAAAGGAGTCCCTTATGTAGGCCTCCTACACATGGTCCTGTTTACACCCCCGACTAAATAAAGATGGCTACCGTTTCGAACTTTTACCACCCCCCATTCGCTTTATTACGCGTTTGTTTTCCTCGTCACCTTCACCCCTAGGGTAGTTTCATTCAATTTATTTTAAAACCTTCGAACATAAAATGACTTGGTGTTTTCCTTTTTTTTTATTGTGACGGTAGGGTTTTCGAGGCATAAACGACATATTTTTCGACCATAAAACGATATCATATTTGTACATTGCTTGAAGAAGATGGGGTGGCTAGCTTTCAGGGAGGAATCCAGTCAAAGATCTAGCATCCTATCTATTCTTTGGCCTTTCATCGACTAAAACACCCTGGAGTCTAGGTCAACTTTGTCCATTGAGACACATTTTGAGAGAACCTTGATCCTTCTGCGATAGAGATGGTTTTTGATCCTTTTTTGAAGTAAAACATTCTTTTGGAGAAAACTCTCACCATTTTACGACAAAAAGAGACTTTAGGGAGGACTTTGATACGTTGACACTTATGGGGAGTGACAATAGGATAAACTTTGACCTTTTTTGGGATTCTGACCCTTTATTGAAGTAAAACATCCTTTTGGAGAAAACTTTTATCGTTTTCTACGAAAAGGCACTAGTAGGGAGGACTTTCATTAATTGACACGTTGACACTTATGGGGAGGACTAGACCCTTTATTGAAATCAAAGACTCTTTGAGAGTGAGCATTTAAGATGGACTTTGACCCTTTTAGAAGTGAAAGACTCTTTTGCAAAGGAATTCTTACATTTTTGACAAAAAAATACTTTGAGTGAGAACTGACGACTCACTTTGAGGGAGGAGTCAGGACTTAGAACCTTCTACGACGAAAAAGACACACTAGAGATGGACTTTGACCCTTTATTGAAATGAAACAACATTCCTTTGAAAAGACACTTTAAACGAAGGATTTTAATCACGTTGACACTTTAGGGGAGGACTTTGCCTTTTATTGAAGTCAAGACACTTTTGAGGAGTGACAATGAAAGATGGACTTTAGCCCTTTTTGAATTGAAAGACACGTTTGCGAAGGAATTTTAGACGAAAAAACACTTTGAGGGAGATCAGACGACTCATTTTAAGGGAGAACTCAGGACTTGGAAACTTTTGGAAAGAATTATTTAACTTTTAGACAAATACAATCCATTGGCGATGACTTTGATCCTTACTTGACATGGAGGCACATTTAATCGACCCATTTTCGAAGTAAAAGAAACTTAGGGGATGAATCAAGTCGCCTAATTAGGCCATTTTTATCCATAACGACGTTTTATCAACCGTTTTTTACATTTAAGGAGGCAAAAAAATAAACGACATTATAGTAAATCACACAGAATCGCAATATTTTCAAATAATATCCCTGAAAGTACATATGTGTACGAACGAAAATGATCATTATGTGTCTCTGCTCTAAGTTTTTGCAGGGAAAGTATTCTTCACTCGATATTGAAAGAAAAAAACATTTTTAGGTAAAAAAGGAAAAGCGTCTGGGAGAACACGTGTTTGGTTGTCACAACAAAGATTCCGTTGGGGCACCCTGTCATCCCCAAACCTTTATTTTCCACCCTCTTCATCAAAATTCTCCGAGAAAAAAACTTTTTACAAATAAAAGGTGTAAATAGCAAAAACAAAGTGGGGTCAGCCAGAGAGAAAAGGGTGGACACAAAAGGTGTTTAATTGCCTTGGCAATATGTGTCGCCCGTTTGTTTCACCCTAAATGGACAAAAGAGTAAAAAAATTAATTTTTCTTTTATTTAGCTTACCGTTCTTTCGCTGAGGATTCGCTTGCTTCCTCCTACCACTTCCTGAAGAAAGATCAGTCGTTGCCATCTGTCAAAGCCTTCACCACCCATCAAGTCAATACATTTCACAACCACTATGGCACTAATATTGTCTTTAGATTCAATAGAAAAATATCTCTTTTACTAAAATATACACCATGGACGTGTGCACTGAATAGTTAAAAATTTATTTTCTTCTTAAATTAGGCCTTCGATAGTCCAAAATGCAACACACTTTTTATTTGGTCGATTTTATTTTTGTTGATTAAAAATTATTAAAATAAAATGACGAATTTTGGGGGATAGAACAGAGGGTGACTAGAAAATGGGCATTTGAAAAATGACGGGTGAGGGTGAGGGGAGGGTACGGAAGGGGAGGGAGTGCTTACGAAACGGTGGGGAGGTGGGGGGTGTGAGAGAGAATAAGAGATAGAGAAAAAAAAAAGAGTGAAAAAAGAGTGACAAGGCGTGTGTGAGTGTTGCTGGGGTAGGGCACAGACTGAGATATTCCGTCCCTCGTTTCCGAGCGCGTGGTCCCGCTTTTACGGAGATGAAAAGAGCGCAGCACCAATTGACGGCCGCCCCGCACGGGGAGGCGACCCTGTTTACACACAGCAACGGTCGCCTAGCAACCGGCCTTCTACCACCCCCTACCCCTCACTACTACCCTCGAAGACCATAACACCTTTTCAGTTATCCCCCTCCCCCCAACCGACTCGCAACTTTTGATACGATCTCCTGATTATAAATAATTTTGTTTTAATATTTGTTTATGTATATAGGTCAGGACATCTCAACTCTCAAACATTTTCCCCTAGACTTCAATTCATAGTTCTTTCTACGCTACCATTAGTCCAGAGAGGTTTGACGTGTCAGAAAAAAGTGGTGTAAAAGATTCTTTTGTTTTATATGGTCCATTTGAGTCCCAATTATGGTCCCAATAAATGTTTTTTAAGAGTGCCAACGAATGCTATCCCGGCACAACTTATGCCAGCAATAAAAGGCAAAGATAAAAAGGACTTTTTTTTGTCGTAAAGGAAAAGCGGGTTCTAATGTCCAAAAATCTTAAAAATGGTCCCTCCATAAAGGATAAAAAATCAAGCTAAAAGGGCCCCTGAGGGCCCTAAGTGTCCAAAAAGGATTAAAAAAATCAAGCTACATAGGGTCCTTTTCATTTTAAAGGAACAAAATCTGGTTAAAAGGGCATCTAGTGCCCAAAAAAGGTCAAAAATCAAGCAAAATAGGTTTTTTCGGGGGATTCTCCCATCAGAATTGTTTGTTTCTCATTCAAGAGATCGCAGCACATCACCCCCAAAAGTTTCCTCGTTTTCGGGCACTAAAAATGGTCGGAAATTTTTTTTGAAAAGCGCGTTCTCATTCTTTCGGGAAACTAAGTGCTGTTTAGAGAGCAGTTTTTCCGAAAAAGTTTACCTCGGAAAAATAGAAAATGCAATTTTCCACCAAAACTTTATTTTTGAAAAAGCAGGTAACCATCTTGTAGGTTTTGACGAGCTGATTCCAAATATGCTAAAATTAAGACGATCGGATGGATAGATTCGTCGGTACGAGATTTTTAAGGCTTAGATGCTGCGGGGTTCCGGGAAGTTAAATTGTGGACGAGGAAACAACTTTTGGGCATCTTTCCTCTCTCTCGCACACTTGGTAGAATTTTGATGTCGGATCCCCCTTAATGAACAAAATCTAGTTCTAGTGTCCAAAAGGATCATAAATCAAGCTAAAAAGGGCCCCTAGTGTCCAAAAAGCAGAGTATCATTATATAAGAATACAGATTTATTACTAGTCGTATCTCCAAAAAAAGTGATGTATGAATAAATTCGTATTCGTAATTATAAATAAAATTTGCGAAACTCTGCCAAAAAGGATCAAAATTAAAGCTAAAAGGGCCCCTAGGGCCTAGTGTCCAACAAGGATCAAAAATCAAGCTAAAATGGGCAACTGTGTCCAAAAAAGTACCATAATCGGGATGACCGACCCTGCAAACCAGGAATTCTTCTATGTAGTATAAAATTCCTATGAGATTTTTCTTTCTTTATTTTAAAAAACATAATTACACGAATCTCAGTTACAAAATTTGCGTGAGCATGAGCGTTAACGCAAATATTTTGCGCTTGCTAAAGATTAACGATGATGATTGATATGATATAAATACAAAAGTTTTTCACGTATTTTATAATGTGTATGAACCAAGGATACCAAAAACCGGGGTGTTTATGGTATGAACCTTTTTTTATGTCCCTCAAGACTTGTAGAGCTATCTGTTGACAAGCGCTCCAAGCTTGAAGAGGCTTATTTCCTTGATAGGCAAAAGCGGTTGACAGCCACAGTGCCATACCACGGATTAGCATCACAGAGGACTCAATCTTTAGTTTTATCGGTTAGGCTTTCGGCTTTTAGGCGACAACGAATCAAAACAAGTATAGTGACGGTAGAGAAATTTTGCCCTTCAGCACTTCTTCTGTTGGTACCTGTTAGCATTGGTATGTAAACAACGCCTTAACCTTCTTACTTTTTTAACCATCCTAACGGAAAATTTATTTGATTTTTTACGGTGTTTTCGTTAGTTTTTTGATCTGAGTCACAGTTTAGTGTCAACTATTAAATTATACACTTATAAGAATTCGTTTTTTGCTTAGAGAATAAAGAAATTGTGTAAGTATTGAAGTAAAAGTTAAGCTTTGCGGGGGCATGTCTGCGGAGTGCTGATATTTAGTGCTCTATTTGAACTTTCTCATGCTTGGCGGAGAGAAACGCTACCGCCTTCCCAGATTGCCATCTAAATTATAGACGTTTCTAGGGCTTTTCGCTGTGGTGGTACTACCAGGTTCCATGTGGTCCGCTGAAACCTAGGAGCCCCCATTTGGGGCTAGCCTGAGATGAAAGGGGTGATCGGGGTAGTCAGGAGGGGGGAGAGGGAACATAGAAGTATGTAATTGGTGTCTGGGGCTTGTGGGTTCAATAGGTAAGGAAGAGATGAAAGTCTAATGGTGGAATCATGGAAGATGATGGGGAGGGGCTATGGGGTGCCCAATTATTTGGATGGGCATGGGGTGATGTAGGAAGCTAAAAGTGTCCTTTGCTTAATATATTTTGTCTTTTTTCAGATACCGTTGCTGCAAAATGGAGGAGAAATGCGCAATATTGATAAAAGACCTTCCTTCAATATTGCTCAAGAAGAAAACCGTACGATCTCACTTTGAAAAGTTTGGCACGATCACAAAAATCGAAATGAGTCGAAAGGCGAGCAGCTGCGTCGTCCACTTTCTAACTTCGGCACAAGCGAAAGCAGCGAAATCCGGTGGCAGCCCATGGAACAACCTCGAACTCAATATCGACTTCAGCGACGACGCTTTCGACGACGAACTCAACTGGCTCTCCGAAGACCCATTTGAAGACCCCAAAGAAAAAGCCAGAAAAACCATCCAAAAAGAGCTCAAAATCAAAAAAGTCATTTCAGAGCCCAAAAAATTCGAAATTAAACCCGAACCTAAAAAAGTCGAAATCAAACCTGAACCTAAAAAAGTCGAAATAAAAGAAACCAAAAAAATCGATGAAGATGTCATATCTGAATTCGAGCTTTTAAGTAAAGTTGTGTATACTGATAAAGAAAAGCTATCATTATTAGAAGAAAGAGATAAACTAGTTAGATCGAAACTTGCCAAAGTAGCAGCAACCGAGCGTGTCAGAGGAACATGCCCTGACATGTGTCCAGAAAAAGAGCGAATCATGAGGCAAGCTCGATCTATGGTCGCTCCTTATGAAATGAACTACGAAAAGAAACTCGTCCACACATTAGCGGTCAAAGACTACACAAGAAGTTCAGCAGATCAAGAAGAACCATTGCCGCACGAACTACGCCCAGAATCCGTCTTAACCATGACAATGGAATATTTAATCACCAACATAATGGGAAGAATCGAAAACGAAGATGAAGTCGTCGGAAATTGGTTTGACTTCTGCTGGAGCAGACTTCGTGCCATCCGAAAAGACATCATTCAGCAGCAACTCTGCGACCTTGAAATCGTCAACATAGTCGAACAATGCGCCCGATTCCACATTCTATGCTACGACCGCCTCTGGGGATCTCCCAACACAGTCTTCGACGACAAAATCAACACAGAAACACTAATGAACTGCCTCCAAAGTCTGATGCACATGTATGAAGACCTCAAAAAACAAAAGATAACATGTCCTAATGAAGCGGAATTCAAAGCATATTTAATTTTGTTGAAATTAAACAGCGGATTTTTGCTTTCTGAATATCAACAGTACTCAGAGTATTTGCAGTGTTCGCCTCAAGTGAAAGATGCAGTTGCCATCCATACAGCATTCAGTAATAACATGTATGCAACATATTTTAAACTTTTGAGAAACACAACTTACCTAAATAGTTGCTTAATGCAGCGGTTTTTCGCTCATTTGAGGTCTAATGCTTTGTCTGCAATGGTCCGAGCTTATTGTCCTCCTAACAGTCGAGTCATGATTCCGGTTTCTTTTATACAAAAAGCATTGAAGTTTGATTCGAAAGAAGATACATTGTTGTTCTGCGAATCTTTTGGTTTTGGGTTGAAAAATGATAATTTCGTTTTGTCCAGGAATGATTTTTACCATCCAGATACGACTTATGTTGTTGAAGAAGCATCCTCATTGGTTAAGATTAAGCGAGTTCCTATCGCAGAAGCAGTCTGCGGGAACAAGCAACTTCCAAGATATATTCCGCATGATGTCCATTCTAGTTTCACCGATGAAAATACATTAAAACCTTCTTCAGTTGATGCTTCAGACCAAGAAGAAAAAATGCTTCGAGATGTCATCGAACGGCAGCTAATCAAAAGGAAAGGAATAGAAATCGACGAAACTGATTATCAAGAAATGGATGTTGAAGAAATTTCGGATAAAAGCAGCTTATCTGAAACTATGGAAGAAGAGAGTGAAATAGAGGTGGAAGAAGAGGAAGAAGAAGAAGTGGAAGAAGAAGAAGTAGAAGAGGAAGAACTTGAAGAATACAATACAGAAGAAGCAGAAGTACCAGAGTTTAAAAAACCATTGAATTTATTTATGCCGAAATCTCCATTGCCAGTATCAAAAAGTTTCCAATTTAAGTTTCAGTCACCTTCACCAGTTTTGCCAAAATCTCCTATGTGGTCCAAATCTTCACCTGCCAAATCACCTACGCCAGTCAAATCTCCCACGCCGACCAAATCGCCAACTCCTCCACCGATTTTTGTACCTCCTAAGGCTCCTGAAGTGGACTACGAACGTCTCATCATGGCGAAACTTCGTAAAAAACTCAGCGAAAAGATGAAGAAAACAAATGCTCGGAAATATGCTCGAATCTGGAAGAACAAAGTTGACAAAATACGTAAAATAAGAGAGAAGAAAAACGATAAATTTTACAGCGTATCTCTTGAGTCGTATACTCAAATTTGGGGCTGTACGAACCTCAAAAATAAGGCGACTTATGAAAGGTTGCTGAAAAGGAAAAAAGCGAGTCTTTTAGTCACCGCCATCTTGCATACAAACCTGGTTGATCAACTAGACAAAAATGTTTATAAAATAAGCACAATTCTGAACCAAATTTTAACCAAAAATTCGATTTTTCACGCTCGGAAATTTGGTAATGTTTGCCCGTCGCCTGTCTTTTGGAAGCTTATCGTCGCCCTTCCGGAGAACATACAAGAAGGCTCGACTTTCCCCAACAAATTGAAAAATTGGTGCCAAGCCGCTTTTTACTCAAACAACCAAAAACTAGGCGACGTTTCCTTTTTCCATGGTTCCATCCCAATCTTCACAATCGTTGACATCGTCGAAGGCCAAAATTACACTAAATGTCAGAATATTTCAGCATTAATTCTAGTCACGGCAAAAGGATGGGAAAGCCCAGAAAAAACCGAAGAGCGACTTTCATCCATATTGAAGTTGAACACCAAAATTCCAGTTTCCATCATGTCACTCGGCTCTTGTCCCGATTTCTCGCCTGAAAACAACAAAATCTCATTTCTACATCAATCCGAATGGAAAAACGCTGACGATTTCATCCAAACTTTATCAATTTTAGCCCAACATGCCATCAATTATAATCTAAAAATTGATTCAGTCATCTCGACTGTGGAAATCGCAGCAGAAAAGTTATTGGACGCCATATACCAAGACTCATACATCGATGAAAAATTAATTAATTTAACGTCAAACCCCAATGGGATAATTTATTTTTATAATAAATTAATTGATAAAATCAAAGATGAAATCATTCATTGCTCTATTTTTAATTTATATGGTACAGCTTATGAATTTAAAGATTATTATGTTTTCCCAGAGCATTATAATGATCCAAATTTTGAAGTTATATTGACGGAAACATTGAATTTGTTTAAGCTTCCTAAAATGAAAGAGAATTATTCGAGTTCTGTTGAACTTTTAAATTCGTTCCGGGATTATTGTGGAAGTTTAAAGTGTGGATCGATTCTTTCGAGTTTGATGCGAGCGATCAACCCTCCGGATGATGATCGAGGAGTCGATTTGAATGAGTTCCTTAAAGAGGCGAAATGGTTTTCCATCGTCGAGACAATTTTTAAAGCGAATATTTTCAACTGGAAAGATAAGAACTTCAATATTGTTTTTCGACGTGACAAAATCGAAGATTTAACTAAAATCCATTGGTGGATGGACGACGAAATTTTAATGTCAAATGAAACAAAGGTAAACTGTGATGACTGATTGTAAATAAATTATTTTTTATTTTGTAATTTTTTCTTAAATATCCCTTCGTCTTTTGTGGAAATAGAAGGAAATTTTTTTATGATATGGATCTACCCACAGCGTTGCCATACCTCGGGCAGAAACATCATTTGTTGGTGGGCATGTAGATTTTAGTTGCTAAAATTGGCAGACCAAATTTGAAATTTCAAAAGAAAACTGTTCAAACTTCAAAAGAAAACAAGGCCATCTATAGACCTACAGGTACACAAGGCCATCAATAAACCTATAAATAGACAAGGCCATTTATAAGCCTATAGGTACGCGAGGCCATCTAAGCCTATAGGTACGCGAGGCCATCTATAAGCCTATAGGTACGCGAGGCCATCTATAAGCCTATAGGTACGCGAGGCCATCTATAAGCCTATAGGTACGCGAGGCCATCTATAAGCCTATAGGTACGCGAGGCCATCTATAAGCCTATAGGTACGCGAGGCCATCTATAAGCCTATAGGTACGCGAGGCCATCTATAAGCCTATAGGTACGCGAGGCCATCTATAAGCCTATAGGTACGCGAGGCCATCTATAAGCCTATAGGTACGCGAGCCATCTATAAGCCTATAGGTACGCGAGGCCATCTATAAGCCTATAGGTACGCGAGGCCATCTATAAGCCTATAGGTACGCGAGGCATCTATAAGCCTATAGGTACGCCATAAGCCTATAGGTACGCGAGGCCTACTAGGTACGCGGCCATCTATAAGCCTATAGGTACGCGAGGCCATCTATAAGCCTATAGGTACGCGAGGCCATCTATAAGCCTATAGGTACGCGAGGCCATCTATAAGCCTATAGGTACGCGAGGCCATCTATAAGCCTATAGGTACGCGAGGCCATCTATAAGCCTATAGGTACGCGAGGCCATCTATAAGCCTATAGGTACGCGAGGCCATCTATAAGCCTATAGGTACGCAAGGCCTTGGTAGTTGGTCGAAACCACCTATATATGTATAATGTAATGTTATTTATAGATGATCTAAACGTTAAACATTAGGTAGTCGATAAGTTTGTAAACTCAAAGTCTTTACCCATATCTTAGATTTCACCAAAAGTACTTTTTGACGTAATCAAACGTATTGGTTTATCATTGAGTCTTGATAAGAATCTTTCGCGCCAAAATATTTAGGAAGGTTACATCGTGTTGCATCTTCAGGTGTGATCTTCTGCAGTTCAGCACTTTGTTTTCTGTTGTTTCAACGTCTTCAATCATTTCTTGTGTTCTCAAATATGAAATAATGGATTAAAATATCGAAAGACTTCTCTCTTGTGCTCTATTTTTCTTTCATTATCACTTATCAACTACGAAATGCCAATTTGTAATCAATTATCTGTCATTGAACAGGAATTTAAGATTTTCTAATTGCAGGTTCCAAATTATTCACGTTTATTTGAATCGAGCGAAAAATGACCCTTTTTGGTAAAATGTCTAAAGAAAACGTCTCGATATTCTTCGTCCAGGATACGACTTCAAACTGCAAGGACATGAGACTCGCCTTTTCGGTATTGTCTTGAAATTTTGTTTCTTAATTGATTAATTTTTCATTTAGACTTGCCAAGGTGCTCATCTTAAACCTCAGATAATATCGGAAGATCAAGTCGAGGGGTTGCCTCATAATCGAACGACAGTTTACGTTCTTGAACAGTTTAAAGGCGAAATATTTCAGTTTCTCTCTTCAAAAGAATGCCTGTAAGAATCATTTTGATGTTATGTTGTCAAGATGTTAAAATGTTTTTAGTGTCGTGGGCCCTCGATGTCTTTATAATTGTCTAAAGAAAAAAATTCCAATACCGGAGAACGATTCGCCCGTCTTCACGTTGGCAATGATGGGAGTTATTGCGACAGCATCAAAACTTTCAAGGGTTCAAAAAGTAAGTTTAGGGTTGTTAGAGAACCTGGAAAAACCGGGGGAATTGGGAGGAAGAAGGGAAATTTTGTTGTACTTTCAGGGAAATTTTTTTTGCACTTCCAGGGAAACTTTGCTGTATTTTTAGGGAATTTTTGTACTTTCAGGGAAAATTTGTTGAACTTCCAGGTAAATTTTGTTGTACTTTCAGGGAAAATCCTGGTTTTTGTTCAAATCAGGGAAATTCCTGGCTTTTGTAGTATTATAAGGGAAATTTATGGTTTTTGTAGCATTATCAGGGAAATTCCAAGCTTTTGTAGAATTATCAGGGAAATTTATGGTTTTTGTACTATTATAAGGGAAATTCCTGGTCCTTGTAGTATTATAAGGGAAATTTATGGTTTTTGTACTATTATCAGGGAAATTCCTGGCTCTTGTAGTATTATAAGGGAAATTTATGGTTTTTGTACTATTATCAGGGAAATTCCTGGCTTTTGTAGTATTATAAGGGAAATTTATGGTTTTTGTAGTATTATCAGGGAAATTCCAAGCTTTTGTAGAATTATCAGGGAAATTTCTGGTTTTTGTACTACTATCAGGGAAATTCCTGGTCCTTGTAGTATTATAAGGGAAATTTATGGTTTTTGTACTATTATCAGGGAAATTCCTGGCTTTTGTAGTATTATGAGGGAAATTTAAAGTTTTGTACTATTATCAGGGAAATTGCTGGCTTTTGTAGAATTATCAGGGAAATTCATGGATTTTGAACTTCATTCTACATTTTTTGAGCCCTTTTGTCTCACCCTCCTTGGGTGATGTTTGTAGAGACTTTTAAATTGACAAAAAATTGCCACCTTCCCCCAATTATAAATTTTGATATTATTTTCGGCTTTTTAATCTTTTTAGGAGGAACTTGCAACCTTAATTGGTTACATGGGCGGAGTTTACACCGATGTCTTCACTTTAGCCGTTTCTCATTTGATCACGGATGAAGGAAGATCGCCAAAACATCAAGTAACCCTGAATTAACCAAAATATGAGAAAAAAATTAACATTAAATCCTTTTTAGAAGGCCATCGACCTACAAATACCAATAATGAGCAGTTCTTGGGTTAAAGCTGTCTGGGATGAATCCCAGTCACGTGACATCGCAGCCACAGATTCCGACTTTTTAAAACATCGACTTCCACCTTTCAAAGGCATGCACATCTCCTGCACGAATATTTCCCAAGAAACAAAGCGAAAGCTTCAATCCATCATAGAAGCCAATGGTAAAAAAATCTTCATGGAAATTTTGTGACTTCTGGTTTTCCAAGGTGGTATCTACATGGCGTCGTTGGAGCAAAACAAAACGTTAATTTTGATCGTTGGCGAGCCTGAAGGGAAAAAGTTTCAGCATGCCCAGCTTTGGGGAATCCCATGCTTGAAGCCTTCCTGGATTTACGATTCCGCTGAAAAAGGGGCCGCATTGAAATCAACCGATTATGCCGTCAATGGTCGCCCTAAGTGTTCCACACCGACCTCCGAGCTACCAAGTTTCATGAGCACTGACATTTCATTCGTACCAAGAGATACTGAATATTCAACTTCAAAAATCAACGACACCAATATGAGCGTTGCAAGCACATGCTCGCTCCCACAATTCAAACCCAAACCAAGTCACAACTATGATGAAGTTCTTCATAAAATAGAAACCCTCCAAATCCGCAATGGCTCTTTACTTGATGGCTGCAAAGTAATTTTTTTTTTCTTTTCTTTCTTAATTTTCTGTTCAGATTTTTTTCAGCGGCTTTAATCCTGATGATATCGAAAAATTGAAAAAAATCGTCAACAAAAGTGGTGGAATATTTTCGATGCAGATAACCGAAAGGTTGACTCATGTAGTCGTCGGCAGTGTCGTCGAATCTGATAATTTGGCTGTTTCTAAGTTGAGCAACAATCCCCACAGCGTCACTTTAAACTGGTTGCTCGATTCTCTCAAAAATGATAATATTGCATCTGTCGAGACATATCTTGTTGGGACGAAAGATGCCAGACAACCGAATTCCTCTCCATTGAGTAGTAAAGTAAAAAAAAATTCTCTACAATATAACCTATATACGAGGTTATATATAACCTATTGAAACTTCAGGGTGGCCAAGCAGGGGCGGATCGGGCCGCCGGGCTACCGAGCGATCGCTCGGTGGGCCGCTGCCCTCAAGGGCCGGTGAGGGCCAATTTTTTTTTTTTTAAACTAAAATAGGAGTAAAAAAAATCTGAAAGAGCAAAAAATTCGAGGTACTGAAACATTTCACACGGGCCTGGGCTATTCGAGGGGAAATCGAGGTTTTAAGAGTTGATTTTTCGTATAAAAACTTCGAAATCGAGGTTCTAAGAGTTAATTTTTCGTATAAAAACTTCGAAATCGAGGTTTTAAGAGTTAATTTTTCGTATAAAAACTTCGAAATCGAGGTTTTAAGAGTTAATTTTTCGTTGAAAAACGTCGAAATCGAGGTTTTAAGAGTTAATTTTTCGTCAAAAACTTCGAAATCGAGGTTTTAAGAGTTAATTTTTCGTATAAAAACTTCGAAATCGAGTGTAGCTGGGCTATTCAATAAGTAAAAAAACACGGAAATTGCACTTTAAACGCTGATTCTGAGGTTTTTTGAACAAAAATTGGCTCTTAAAACCATGATTTTGGGGTTTCTGACAAAAAATTGTCTCTTTGAAGTTGATTTGAGGTTTGTTTTTTTAAACGGAAATTTGGCTTTATAAATGTTGACTTTGAGGTTTTTGACGAAAATTTGGCTCTTAAACCTTTGATTTTGAGGTTTTTGGACGAAAATTAGGCTTTACAAATGTTGATTTTAAGGTTTTTGAAGAAAAATTGGCTCTTATAAACTGTCGATGTTTGAGGGTTTTTAAAGAAAAATTGGCTCTTAAATGCGATGTTAAGTTTTTTGAAAACAAAAGGCGGTCTAGTGGATGCGCCCGGTGGGCCGAAAACTGCCGATCCGCCCCTGTGGCCAAGTGAAAAAAGCTAAGAAAAAGGAATTTCCTACTATAAGAAATTACTTTTTGGCCACCCTGCTGTTCCCTATGAGCAATCAATTTATTTCCCTCATTTTAGGGTGTTCATCTTCTAAAGTCACCAGAGGAGCTTTCTTCCCATCCTGTAGCAAAACAACGACTTTTTGAAGATTCTCCTAAAGTGCCATGTAAATTTATTTATACATTAATTATTGATAATTTTTTATTTAAGTACAAGAAATTGTAACTCCACAAAATATGCCATCCAAATCCAAAGAAAGCGAGACCGCCAATGTGGAGCCTCCATTAGAAAACGAAGAAACTGCTGAAATGAATGCATCTTGTATAGAACCCATATTTCAAGGTATTTTAACAAATATTTGCTAAAATTATTTATTTTTTTATTTTGTAGGTCTAACTTTTATAATCAGTGGTTTCGGACATGCTGATCCTGGTATTGAATTAGTTAAAAGTTTAGGAGGAAAGGTTTATTCAAAAAATTACAAGAAAACCGTTGATTATATTGTCGTACCACTTTTGGATAATAGTTCTTTGAAAGGGAGACAAATTGTTACAAACCTGTGGATCGTAAGTTTGTCATTTTGATGATTTAATTTTGAATTTAATTTAGGATGACTGTTACGAAAATGGGAAATTACTTCCTGTCGAGTACTATCATAAGCCGGTGCTCGTTTCGGAAGATAAGAAGCCCTTAACTGGAAATATAATCTGCATTTCGGGGTATTCTGGGAAAGAAAGAGGCTTTTTGGCATGCATAGCTTCTGCTCTTGGTGCAGTGTAAGTATTTTATTTTAATTTCTGGCTTAAGTTGCCGATTATCTGCCAGAATTTTGAGCTGACGAAAAAAAGTATGTAAGTAAACCCCCCTTAGATTTCAGCGAGGAATCCATTGGCATCAATAACTTTTGGATCTGACATTCAGGGTGGTCCAGAACGACCCTAACTTCGTTATTTTTAATATGAACCAGGGGCGGACTGGCCTGGCTCCCGTGAAAACAGAGCCCCGGGTTAGTTTTTTTTTTTGCGTTATTTTTGCTCAGTGGCTCCCAAACTGGGGGGCGTAAGCTGTCCCCAGGGGTGGTGTGGGAAAGCTCAAGATTTTTTTTTGTGTGTGCAAAAATTCGTCAAAAACCTGAAAATAGACATTTTTAAGCCATATTTTGGTCAAAAAAACCTCGAAATCAACAATTATGAAGCCTAATTTTCGTCCGAAAACCTCGAAATCAACATTTATGAAGCCAAATTTTCGTCAAAAACCTCAAAATCAACATTTTTAAAGCTTAATTTTGGTCAAAAAACCTCAAAATCAACATTTATGAAGCCTAATTTTCGTCCAAAAACCTCAAAATCAACATCCATAAAGCCAAATTTTCGAGCAAAACCTCGAATTCAACATTTATAATTGCCTAATTTTCGTCAAAAAAACCTCAAAATCAACTTTAAATTGACAATTATTCGTCAAAAACCTCCAAATCATGGCTGTAAGACCAATTTTTGTCAAAAAATCTCAAAATCAACGTTTTAAGTGCAATTTCTTTGGTCAAAAACCTCGAAATCAACATTTATAATTGCCTAATTTTCGTCAAAAAACCTCAAAATCATCTTTAAATTGACAATTTTTTGTCAAATACCTCAAAATCATGATAATAAGAGCAAATATTTTTGTTAAAAAAAATAATCTCAAAATCAACGTTTTAAGTGCAATTTCTTTGGTCAAAAACCTCAAAATCAACATTTAAAAAGCCTAATTTTGGTCAAAAAAACCTTGAAATCAATATTTTTAAAGCCTAATTTTCGTCTAAAAAACTCGACATCAACATTTAAAAACCCAGATTATGGTCAAAAACCTCAAAATCAACATTTTTAAAGCGTAATTTTGGTCAAAAAACCTCGAAATCAACATTTATGATGCCTAATTTTCGTCCAAAAACCTCATATTCAACTTTTAACTTTTTTTATGGAGTAAAAACTTACTTTTATAAAGCCAAATTTTCGTCAAAAAACCTCAAAACCAACTTTAAATTGACAATTTTTTGTCAAATACCTCAAAATCATGATTATAAGAGCAAATATTTTTGTTAAAAAAATCTCAAAATCAACGTTTTAAGTGCAATTTCTTTTGTCAAAAACCTCAAAATCAAAAATTTTAAAACCCAAATTTCATCGAAAAACCTCAAAGTTAACATTCAAAACTTGTGAAGGATTTAATTTGTTTAAAAGGGGGTGCACTGTGAAAAAGTTTGGGAACCTCTGTTTTTGCCCAATATGTTTTTCTAAAAGCCAATTTTCTGTTAAAATTGTTGCAATCTGGTAGCCCCCTTAACTGAAAACCCACCCACACCCTAAGGTCCCAGTCCGCCTCTGTTATGAACCCTATGTTTTGTCGATGAAAATCAATTCTACACTTCATTTCTAGTAACTTTTACTTAAAACACTTTTTTGATAGGACCAAACGTTCTGGAGTTAGGTGCCACTTATTAAACTTTTCAATATTTTTTGACTAGGATTTTGAACCCAAGAGTAATTTTTGTGATTTTACAGAGTTCAAGAAAAACTTTCGCGCAAAGACCATCCAGAAGAGGGAATACTAGCAGCGACTCATTTATTATGCCAAACGCGTTCTGGAAGTAAATACAATGCTTCAGTTAAATGGGGAATTCCTGTTGTCGACAAAGATTGGCTTTTTGAGAAACTAAATGGGCCTGAAAATAGTGAGGTTCCAAGGGATGAATTGCCTGCTGAAAATGAAAAAGATGTAAAGATGACACCTGTGAACCCATCGCTGAAAAGGGTTGCCTTAACAACGCCTTCGATTGTCGAATCTACGGCCACCTCTTCATCTTCAAAGTATAACAATCTCATTGAAACTCCTTTGAAAACCACCGATGTACCTGAAAAAATAACATCCGATGAACCTGATAAACACAAACTGGCAACACCTTCTCCTAAAGCCATGGATGAAAATTTTTTAACACCCATTTCACGAAAAGTAGGTTTTTCTTCAATCTGATATTTGTAAAAACTTTTTTTAGCTGTCACTGTCTTTATGTGGAAAGTCTCCATTTCATGTAGACACCCCTGAGTCACCATACGGTCAGGTTTTCATGAACGAAGGTGAAGCTCCAAGTCCTGCAATGCGAAAACGATGGAAAAATTGGATCGACAACCTTCCAGATCTATATGAGGGTTCTCCTGAGCTCCAGTCATTTCGTAAAAGGCGTCCTAGCACGGTTTGTATTCTTGAAAAATCAAAAAAATCAAATATCATCTCATTCTTCAGCCTCTTACTGTCGTCATGAAACAACTTTGGGTTAAATTTGGAGGCGCCCAAATTGATGGAATCGACTCAGAAACTGGAGATCTTCTGCCAGACGTTAGTATCTTTTAAAAAGAAAAGACAAAATTTAACTTTTAAATTGTTAACCAATTTTTTAGGGGCCGTATAAAGAATGGGCGCATGAAAACGAGAGCATAAAAGTTCCATCGGACACACCTAACTCACCTGAGGTAGTCTTTTGTTGTCTAAATATTATATTTTATGTTATTTTGTAGAAAAAAGAGGAAAGTTGCTCGGCAACTAATGGCTGGTTAAAAAAAGATCATAAGCCTAAAAAAAGCGAAGAAGTTGCAGCAAAAAAGGCGTAAGTTTGTAGTGGAGGTTGCCAAATCTAACACTGGATTGTTGGGTAGTGGATTTATGAGTGGGGAAAGTGGTGGAAGGTTGGGGAAAGGGTTTGGTGGGGAAAAGGTTGGGGGACGTAGGGGATGGTTGTGGAGAGTAGGGGATATAAGAGTTGAGGGAGGTGGGGAAGGGCCAAGGAGCGAGGAGTGTAGAGGAGTGGGACAAGGTTTTTAGCTCCTTTCAGCTTGATTTTTGATCCCTTGGGCACTAGCGGCCCTTTTTAGGTAGATTTTCGATCTTTTTTGGACACTAGGGCCCCCTTTTAACCAGATTCTCTTTTTTGCTATGAAAAAGGCCCTTTTTAGGTGGATTTTTGATCTTTTTTGGACACCAGGGGCCCTTTTAACCAGATTTTGTTCCTTTTCTATGAAGAGGGCCCTTTTTAGGTAGATTTTTTATCCTTTCTCGACACTAGGGGCCCTTTTAGCTTTGAATTTTGGTCCGTTTTGGACACTTGGGGCCCTTTTTAGGTAGATTTTCGATCTTTTTTGGACACTAGGGCCCCTTTTAACCAGATTCTCTTTCTTTGCTATGAAAAGGGCCCTTTTTAGGTGGATTTTTGATCTTTTCTGGACACTAGGGCCCTTTTAGCTTGATTTTTCATACACTAGGGGTCATTTTTACCTAGATTTTTGGACTTTAGGAACCTTTCTTGCTATATTTTTTTCCTTTAGGACAAAAAATGCTCTTTTTAGCTGATTTTTATCCTTTTTCGAATACGAGTAGCCATCTTGATTTTTAAGCATTTAAAAACTTTTTGATATTCCAAAGAGTGAGGATGGACCGGGATGTGATAATTTCCCAGGCCGGTTATACCTATCCAACCCGGGAAGTAGTGGGTGGGACAAAAGTTGGGGAGGTAGGGGATGTTCAAGGAGGGTAGGAGTGGTGATAAGTGAGTGGATGGGGATGGTGAAAGGTTGGGGAAGTTTGGAGAGATCAGCAGAACCCCAAATTTTACAAAAAGTTCAAGTTCCTCCTCTCTACCACATCTTTTTCTTTTAACTTTGCTTTTCAGATCTATCGAAACTGAAGAACCTCCAACAGCAGCTCCCGACCTCACAACAGAAAGTCAACACTCAAAAAGTTCTTCTTCAAACTCACCCAAATGCTCTAAATGTACGTTAAACGTTTTTAACTTTCGATTTATTCAATATTTTCCAGATTGGGGAAGCTCTAAAAGTGACCGGAAAAAAGTCGACGATGAGGAATTCACTTCTTGGGATTTCGGAAAACCTTTTGCTGTAAAATATCTAATTTATTGCTCCATTTAATTCAATTTTTTTACAGCTCGAAAAGAGGAATGAAGTTGAACCTGAGAAGAAAAAACGGAAATTAATTTCTGAAACGCCGAGCGATTCTTCGAGGTTCGAATCAAGTAAAAAGAGTGGAGGTTTCGTCCCTGAAACGGAAGAAATATCTCCAGAAGATGAAATACCAAAAGGAATAAGCCAACGTCGCCTTTTTGTCATGACTAACATTTCGGTATCAATTTATCAATTTTAGATCGCATTTAACTTGATTTTTAAGGTCCCGATGCGTGAAAAATTTGAAGGAATCATTAAAAACTTGGGAGGAGAAGTGAGCCAACTGCCACATTTCGACCCTCTATCGACCCATCTCATAATCGATAAGCCAGTCCGGAGCGAAAAACTTCTTTGTTCAATCGCAAGCGGAAAATGGGTCCTTCATCTTTCCTATCTTTCTCAATGCTATCAGTCAAGAACGTTTTTACCCGTAATTTTTTTTCTTTTTTTTATTTATTTATTTAAGGGGATTCTTCCATCAGAATTGTTTGTTTCTCATTCAAGAGAGCGCAGCACTATCACCCCCAAAATTAGTTTCCTTGTTTTCGGGCACTAAAAATGGTCGGAAATTTTTTTTGAAAAGCGCGTTCTCATTCTTTTGGAAAACTACGTGCTGTTTAGAGAGCATTTTTTCCAAAAAATTTTTCCTCGGAAAAATGGAAAATGCAATTTTCCACCAAAACTTTATTTTTGAAAAAACAGGTAGTCATCTTGTAGGTTTTGACGAGCTGATTCCAAATATGCTAATATTAAGACGATCGGATGGATAGATTCGTCGGTATGAGATTTTTAAGGATTAGATGCTGCGGGAAAGGGGAGTTAAATGAGGGGGGAGAAAAGATAAACATTTTCCTTTTGCCAAGGTCAGGGTCCTTCAAACCGGTTTTTATTTCAAGAAACCATTTGCCTGCTTTATTTTCTACAATGTTATCTTTCTGTAATTTTAAATTTTTATCCTTTGCAGACTAGACTGACTTTTCTAAAATGTGACTTTTTGATAGTAAAAAAAATCTACCTAAAAATCCGATAAAATTGAAAATCCAACTTTTTTGTGGCCTTGTAGATCAGAAACGTTTGGTCCTACAAAAAATCTCAGTAGATCAAATTTGTAGCAAATTTAATAATCTTTAATTTTGTTTTTATGAAATTTTCTGAAATCTACGACTTCCACCCCTCCAAGCAAAACCCCGAAATTTCAGTGCCTTAAAATGGAAAATTTGACGCTTTAAACTTTAATTTTGAGCATTTTGGACGACAATTGGGCTTAACAAATGATGATTTTGAGGTTTTTGGACGAAAATTGGGCTTTACAAAGATTGATTTTGAGGTTTTTGACGAAAATTTGGCTCTTAAAACATTGATTTTGAGGTTTTTGGACGAAAATTGGGATTTAAAAATGTTGATTTTGAGGTTTTTGGACGAAAATTCTGCTTAACAAAGGTTGGTTTTGAGGTTTTTGGACGAAAATTGGGCTTAACAAAGGTTGATTTTGAGGTTTTTGGGCGTAAATTGGGCTTTACAAAGATTGATTTTGAGGTTTTTAACGAAAAACGTCTATTAAAACTTTGATTTTGAGGTTTTTTGGACGAAAATTAGGATTTAAAAATGTTGATTTTGAGGTTTTTGGACGAAAATTGGGCTTAACAAAGGTTGATTTTGAGGTTTTTGGACGAAAATTGGGCTTTACAAAGGTTTATTTTGAGGTTTTTGACGAAAATTTGGCTCTTAAAACATTGATTTTGAGGTTTTTGGACAAAAATTGCATTTTATATTTTCCCGAGGAAAATTTTTCCGGAAAAACTGCCCCCTAAACAGCACATAGTTTTCCAAAAGAATGGGAACGCCCTTTTAAAAAAAATTCCGATTTTTAGTGCCCAAAACGAGGAAACTACTTTTGGGCATGTTCCCTTTCTCTTGGTAGAATTTTGATGTCGGATCCCCGTTAAAATTTTGCAGGAAGAAGACTTTGAATGGGGAAACGAAAGGTCGCAAGAACGCCTCCCACATTTGGACGGTTCGATCGAATCCGAGTTAGCGAAAGCCGCTCATAGATGGCGCATCAAGACATGCCGGGCATCTAAACCTTGTGCATTTGAGAACTTCAAAGTCGTCATCGTTTGTACATCTCAAAACAAATATGCTCAATATCAGAGAATTCTTGAGGCCGGTGGAGCTCTCATTTTAGCACAAACGTAAGCGAATTTCGACTTTTCATGATTTTGAATGAAATTTTGTTGCAGATCAATTTTTGAAGCGACACATGTCTTCTGGGATGAAAGTTCAACCCTTCCGGTCCCGAAGAAGAGCATCCTTAATAGAAACATCCACCTTCTTAAGCCAGTTTACCTTGGAGAGTACCTTACCAAAACTCCACCCCCTGATCCCAAACGTTATAGCATTGCTTGATCAATGAACATCCCCTAGGGAAATATTTTGTCAAGCCAACATGTTGAAATTTTGCCTTTTGTTTTTTAAGTACACTCTGTAGTTCTCCTCTCTTATCCCAGGGGAGTGAAGCAATATGTATTTATTTTGTTTAAAAGTTGAATAAAATTTATTTTGGTATTACAATCTACCCAAAAACTAATCTTTTGTTTTGACAAAAAATGTCTTCACTGATTGTCCAGGCCATTTTGCTGGACCAGAAGAAAGAATCCCACCGTTTTGTGTCGTTCACCTTTTATATTTTAATACTAATTACGATGGGAAAATAAGAATTCGAAAAAATGCGAAATGAGTCATCTTCCGTCTGAGTAAAATGACGCAAGTAGGAAATTTCGTCTTTTGTTCATTTTATTCCGTTAAATTCGTGAATCTTTTGGGAAGAAAAAGGTTGTCTCGTGAACTCCCAGCCAATGGGAGAACGGCACGATGTGACGTCACCGGAGGTTTTTTAGAATATAAGCAACAAGTCTACGAATTGGCGCCATTTTCAGTCATGCTATGAAAACCCAACTTAAATCAGCAAACTCAGAGAAAAAATTAAAAGAGCTAAGATCCTCCATGTTTTTTCGAAGACGCGGGTTCGATTCCCGTCCGGGAGCCAATTTTTGAATCTTATTTAACTTTTCCTGATTTATTTTCCCAATTTATTACGATTGTAATCCTGAAGTGCGGTCACCTCGAAAACGATAATTAGATTGATATCCATGTTTTTTGGTCCTTGTGTGAATCTTAAGACTCACTTAGAAACCTAGTGCAATAATGAAGAACTAATAATAGACGCCACAGAGAGAAAAGTCACTCATAAGCCTATAGAGCTCGTGGAAAGTATCAACCAAAGATGCGACGGGTCGGGCATACAATGGGCTAAGACAGAGGTTCCCAAACTTTTCAGTGCGCCCCCTTTTAGACAAATGAGAACCTTTGCGCCCCCCAAAAAAAGTTTTGAATGTTAATTTTGAAGAAAATCTGGGTTTCAAAATGTTGATTCTGAGGTTTTTGACAAAACAAATTGCACATAAAACGTTTATTTTGAGGTTTTTTGACGAAAAATTGGCTCTTAAAATCACGATTTTGAGGTTTTTGACGAAAAGTTGTCTCTTGAAAGAGGATTTTGGGGTTTTATAGCGAAAGTTTGGCTTTAAAAATGTTCATTTTCAGGTTTTTGACGAATGCTTTTGACTAAGGATTTTGTCATTTTGGAATTTTATGAACAAAAAGATGAGTGGTATATTTTGACAATGAAAACTTTTGGGAGGAATTAGGCTTTACGAATGTTGATTTTGAGGTTTTAGACGAAAATTTGGCTTAACAAAGGTTGACTTTGAGGTTTTTGGACGAAAATTGGGCTTAACAAAGGTTTGATTTTGAGTTTTTGGACGAAAATGGGCTTTACAGGTTGA
>JAGWEN010000115.1:0-62834 GCA_018703685.1 Orius laevigatus
AGTAAAATTCATGACCTCGAGGGAGTCTGGAACTTATTAAATCCGCTTAATACTACTGAACGTGATATAGTACGTTTGCTCTTCATTAACTTTTAGTTTGAAAAATTTCAAAAGTTTAACTTTTTTCAAAATAAACTTTAGAAAAGTTGAAGAAAATGTGAAAAAATTGCTCGTAGAAAGGCCGCCTTTGGAAACGGTGACATTGGAATTGCAAATAATCCCTTTTTCCCCAGCCCAGACATCGGAGAAAGAGAAAGGAAACAAATATTCAGAAGGATCGTGTATTAGAAGGATTTTTGTTGAAGGGTTTGTTAGGGGATAAAACATTCTGGGGGGTTGAAACTTAAGCTGTTGAAAGGTTCAACCTACACACATCCCTCATCCTTCCCCTAGTAAACACCCGATATGAGATAAACGCGTATTTGTGGTCACGGCTCCAAAAATGGAGAAAAAATAATTTATCATCCTAAAACCAAATTAATCGAAAAGGAGCGTTTTTCACTAGAAATGATCCATTAAGATGGAAGATGGATATGAGGAAGTTATCTTCTGGGAAGCTCCATACATTACACTTTTCGATGACAGATTTTCGTGATTTTAGCTAATAAATAATTTAAAGTTATTTTCAACGAACTGTAAACAATTTTATTATTCAAAAGGTAAAAAGATCGTTTTCAAATGTCAGTTGGCTTTCAACCTTTGAAGAATGAGCGAGAAATTTTATGAATTTGTATTCCACTATTCTTCGATTTTGGCTGGACACAAGACTTTCAAAATATACACCATTCATACGGCGCTTATGAACGTTTTGGGCTTCAACTGGTCCCAAAGTATGCTTTTCGAGGGTTTAAAAATTTGTATTTTTTAGTAGAGGATCATCTCTTGTGACAAGAGTTGCTGAAGACAAGGAAGAGATATTTTGTTTCAGCTGGGATAAACGTTCCGCTTCCGGAATGGTTCAAATTTCGAATTTATCCATTTCTATATTTGAGCTTGATGTGCGGCGTTAGCCTCTTGACGTTTTTATGCTTTTTGGATTACGAGCCGACAGACGAATATGAAGTTATACAGAAAATAAACGGAATCGTTGTCATCATGACCTTTCTGGCGGCGACCTTCAAAATCTTATTTTTCCGCGCGATCAAAAATGACGTAAGAAGTACCAACCATACTAGATAAGAAATGGGGTAGTTTATTCCTAAATGGCGTTAGCATAGAACCCAATAGCCAAGTCCAATAAGATAGGTATGTAGTTCATTAAAACTAAGCTACCTAGATGGTGTTTAAACACTGGACTTGACGGTATGACACTAGCCCTACTAGCGGAATTTTGATGAACTACATCAATTTTTAGTGTTCTCCATTTTTACTTCAAGAGATTTATTTTTTTTAGCTATTAAAGTTGTTCGAAATGATATCAAATTTGGAAGATTTGGACATCAATAAAGCCCCCATAAAAGACACTATACGCCTTTGCGTTAATTATTTTCTACTCCTATACGGGAACGTTGCTACATGGGCTGCTTACTCTTTGGGACTCCATAGGAATTTGCCGTTCCGAGTTTCCTATCGATTCGACCCATTCACCGTCTATGGATTCACGGGGGGTAAAATAATATAATTTCTATTCATTAATTAGTAATTATTTTGTAAAGCTTTAACTGTAGAGACGTCCACCGCCATATTTTGCGCATTCAGTCATACCGTAGTCGATATCTCGTTTCCTTTGACTGTCTCCGCATTGGTCGCCCAAATCGAAATTGTAGAGCGAAAATTAAAAACAATTGGGACAGGATATTGGACCGATAAAGAGACCCTAAGAGATGTTATCGACCATCATAATAAACTTTTAATGTAAATTTTTTTTTCTTGAGCAGTACCCCAAACTTCATCAATTCAATAGTGGGGGGAGAATTGGGGGATAGTGGGGGGAAGAGTGGGGGGAAGAATGGGGGATGATGGGGGTTAGTGGGGGAATGGGGAGAGAATGGGGGATATTGGGGGGCAAAAGGGGGATATTGGGGAGAGAATGGGGGGGATATTGGGGATGGGGAATGAGGAATGGGGGATATTGGGGGAGAATAGGGGGATACTGGGGGAGAATAGGTGTATACTGGGGGAGAATAGCGGGATATTGGAGGAGAATGGGGGATATTGGGGGAGAATAGGGGGATACTGGGGGAGAATAGGTGGATACTGGGGGAGAATAGCGGGATATTGGAGGAGAATGGGGGATATTGAGGGAGAATGGGGGGATATTGGAGGAGAATGGGGGATAATGGGGGTTAGTGGGGGAATGGGGAGAGAATGGGGGATATTGGGGGGCAAAAGGGGGATATTGGGGGAGAATGGGGGGATATTGGGGGAGAATAGCGGGATATTGGAGGAGAATGGGAGATATTGAGGGAGAATGGGGGGATATTGGGGGAGAATAGGGGGATACTGGGGGAGAATAGGTGGATACTGGGGAGAATAGCGGGATATTGGAGGAGAATGGGGGATATTGAGGGAGAATGGGGGGATATTGGGGGAGAATAGGGGGATACTGGGGGAGAATAGCGGGATATTGGAGGAGAATGGGGGATATTGAGTGGAGAATGGGGGGATTTGGAGGAGAATGGGGGATAATGGGGGTTAGTGGGGGAATGGGGAGAGAATGGGGGATATTGGGGGGCAAAAAGGGGGATATTGGGAGAATGGGGGAGATATTGGGGGGGAGAATAGAGGGGATACTGGGGGAGAATAGCGGGATTTTGGAGGAGAATGGGGGATATTGAGGAGAATTGGGGATATTGGGGGGAGATAGCGGGGATACTGGGGGAGAATAGGGGGATACTGGGGAGAATAGCGGGATATTGGAGGAGAATGGGGGATATTTAGGGAGAATGGAGGGATATGGGGAGAATAGGGGGATACTGGGGGAGAATAGGTGGATACTGGGGGAGAATAGCGGGATATGGAGGAGAATGGGGGATATTGAGAGAGAATGGGGGATATTGGGGGAGAATAGGCGATACTGGGGGAGAATAGCGGGATATTGGAGAGAATGGGGTTAGTGGGGGATAATGGGGGGAGAATGGTGGATAGTGGGGGAGAATTGGGTGATAGTGGGGGGAATGGGGGGGATAGAGGGGCGAATGGGGGGATAGTGGGGGCGAATTTTTTTTTGAGCACTACCCCAAACTTCATCAATTCCCCCCACTTTTAACTTTCTCACAACCTTCCATCGTTTTAGCATCAGCAATCAAATTACTACTTGCTACAGTAAACTTTTCGTTTTGCAATCTTTATACACGGTTTTGCACGCGTGCGTTTTGATTTTTTCCATCGAGAAGGTAAGATGAACACATAAATCAAAATTTAAAATATTTTTAAAAAAAGGTTCCGAACAAACTAGACGCCATGTTCAGCGGCATTCCAATGCTTCTTGCGTCCTACGCTCAACTCTATCTATACTGCTCGTACGGTCAAATGATCATCACGAAGGTTCGTATCGTCTCGAGAATTTATTGCTCAACCGATTCATTGCAGTTTAACGACCTTACGTTTGCTGCTTATAACAACCAATGGTACAAGTGCGAGCCAAAACTTAGGAAGCCTCTCGTTTTATTTCTGGAAGCTTGTCGAAGACAAGTGGGCCTCAAAGGATTCGGAAGTATAAAGGCAGGATTAGCCAACTACTTACAGGTTCTCAAACTTAAACTTTGAAGCTAAAATTATTACTTTTTATAGAGCATACAAGAGTCAGTTTCATACTTCTTGATATTAAAGACAATTACTTCCGGCGACGACGTCTAAATAAATTACCTTTTGAAGAGCTTAATGATGCACAACAACAGTAGTAAAAAATTATTTAGTCAATAAATTTAGATGGGCAATAAACGTTTTATTATATGAAACACCTTTAAATGAATATTTTAACTTCATAGTTTTGGGGTTCCTACCTACCAGACCAAACATTTTTCGCCTTGATCAAATGTCCTTTTTACGATTGCTAATTTTTCTACAAAGGTGAATAATTTGAGAAAGTAAAAAAAAAAATAATAATAATAATAATAATAATAATTTGAGAAAGTTTTCTTCGGTGGTAGATACAGTGAAGTGTGTAAATTTTATTTAAATCGGCAAAAATGTTCTAAGCATTGAGCACAGGAGGGAAAGAATGTTTGATCCTCGGGAAGCAAACAATAGCCTCGGATTTCCACTTTCACCCTTTTTTTTTCCCCTCTCCTTTCACCAAATCAAGTATTTCCCCAAAGCCCCCTCTTAGAAGATCTTTTTCTCAAACCCTCTCCTACGCATCAAACCTACCGCAGATTTAGATTAAATTAAGTTCTTGGCTTTCTCTGGGTTTAAAAAAAAATTCTTTTTCCTTTTTTATCCGACATCTTCCTTTCCTCTCTTTAAAGGCTACAACCTGTTTTGAACAAAGTTTATTTACTCCAGCTATTTATTTTTAATTATAATCTTTTAATTTAATTCTGTCAGAAGCTTTTTTTTACTATGACCTTCATTTTTTAACGAGTTTTTAACGTTAATTTCGTTAATTATTTCAGAAATTTTTTTTCCAAGTTAAAGAAAAGTGCAAATACATAATTTATTTTTAAAAATACGCAATATTTTATGGTGAAACTGAGAATTTTTCTGCAGAAATGAAGTCTGGTGGGTGAACCAAATTTTTTTTTCGTAAAAATGAATGGAAGTTTTTAATTATAATTTGTTCAGTTTCTTTATGAGTTCTGGATTTCTTGGAGCGTGATAATAGAAGAAAATGAAAAGAGATTTTTTTTTTTAAATAAATTATTATATAAAAGCATTATCAATTGTAATTTTTAAGAAAAAATAATTAAAATAAGTATAGGAAATAATGGTGAAAAAAAGTGGAAAAAAGATAAATCAAAAGTGCTGTAATCTTTATAGGAACACGGATAAAATATATTTGGGTTGTCAAAAGCAAACTGGGGATAAGGGTGGAAAATTAAAAGGTAAAAATACACCGGTTTACTTGAATAGAGGTGACGGTGTAGTGTTATGGTTGGGTCTAGGGATGGGAAGTAAAAAAGGGCGAGAAAACAAGGGCGGTTGGGTTTTTTTTTTCCTCTGGTCCGCTACATCCGAGCCAATTGAACTTTCCTAAAGGTTCGACCTTAAAGGTTAAAATGAATTAGGAACCACGTTAAATATTGAAAAAAGAGGGGGCTAATAAATGGACTTGACTCTCCAAAAGAGGTTAACGATTTTGAAAAAATATATATCCCTGGCGATATAGTTTTCTGGGAGTAAAAAAGAGTTGGAAGGGGTATCAAAAGAAAAAAAAAATTATTATTATTTAGGAATCCTCAGTAAATACAATAAAAGTTATGGACAAAAATTGTTCTCAAAAAGTTTAACAACCTCACAATAATAATAATAAAAAAATTGATTCGTTGACGGTCAACTTGATCGTGATTCGGCTTTGTTACGGAATTGCTCTGCTTTAGACAACCCGGAGTAAAAGTTGTACGAAACTCCACTTTTCTTGTTTTTACGTTTATTTTTATGGATTTTTTTTTATCCTTAAGAACCTAAATCTTCGTTATGGCGAAATTCTACGGTTTTGACCCGAGGATTGATCGTTTATGGCCAGGAAAAAATTGTTCGGAAAAACAATATCGTTGGGCCAGAAAACTATTCTAAGGACAGTGGTTGTTCAAATTTTCCCAAATGTCATATTATAATCACCTCAATAGGTCAAAACATTTCCAACTTCCCCCCCCCCCCTGGATAACCCCCCAACTTTCTGATAGAATCATCCCAAGTCTCTCCCCAAATCAGCATCCCTCCTCCAACAATTATGTCCAACTATCCCCCATTAACCCTCATACTTTCTGGCCCAATCATCCTCAAATATCTCCCACCATAACCTCCAATTTTCTCCCTTAATCATCCTCAACTATCTAGCCCATTAACCCCCTTACTTTCTCCCTTAATCATCCCAAACTATCTCCCCCCATTAACCCCCAAATTTCTCCCTTAACATCCCCAACTATCCCTCCTCATTAACCCCCAACTTTCTCCCTTAATCATCCCCAAATATCTCCCTCCATTAACCCCCCAAATTTCTCCCTTAATCATCCCCAAATTTCTCCCTTAATCATCCCCAACTATCTCCCCCCATTAACACCCCAAATTTCTCATTTAATCATCCCCAACTATCTCCCTTAATCATCCCCAACTATCCCCCCTCATTAACCCCCAACTTTCTCCCCCATTAACCCCCCCAAATTTCTCATTTAATCATCCCCAACTATCTCCCTTAATCATCCCCAACTATCTCCCCCATTAACCCCCCAAATTTCTCCCTTAATCATCCCCAACTATTTCCCCCCATTAACACCCCAAATTTCTCCTTTAACATCCCCAACTATCCCCCCTCATTAACCCCCAACTTTCTCCCCCATTAACCCCCCAAATTTCTCCCTTAATCATCCCCAACTATCTCCCCCCATTAACACCCCAAATTTCTCCCTTAACATCCCCAACTATCCCCCCTCATTAACCCCCAACTTTCTCCCCCATTAACCCCCCCAAATTTCTCCCTTAATCATCCCCAACTATCCCTCCTCATTAACCCCCAACTTTCTCCCTTAATCATCCCCAAATATCTCCCTCCATTAACCCCCCAAATTTCTCCCTTAATCATCCCCAACTATCTCCCCCCATTAACCCCCAAATTTCTATCTTAATCATCCCCACCTTTCTCCCTTAATCATCTCGAACTTCCTCTCATAATCATCCCAAACAATCTCCCCCCATCAACCGCCCCTAATTATCCAACAGTTATTTCCAACTGTCCCCCCCCCCCATTAACCCCCAACTTTCTCCCTTAATCATCCCCAACTTTCTCCCCAAATCATACCCAACTATCTCCCCCTATCAACCCAAAACGTTCTCCCCCAAACACACCCAACTGTCCCACCATCAACAATTCAAATTTCTCCCCAATCACCTCCTACCCAAATCATCTCCCACCATTAACCCCCAACTTTCTCCCCCAATTATCCCCAATTCTCTCAACAACCATATTAAACTATTTTTATTTTAAAGCTTGACCTTTAGCAATGTGATTGACATTCTTTCCATACCTCCATTTCTGTTTTCTATTTTTAAACTGAAAAGGATGCTTAATATTGCCTGCTTAGGGATTGTAGTAAATTTAATTAAAGGGACAAATCAGGTCTTTGGCGTTAGTTCAAGAAGCTCTCTCGATGGCGGCGAATTCCTCGCATAATCTGGTAACTTCTACGCCAAACTATTGCCGTACTTTAGAGGAAGGAAGGAAAAAAATATGCATAAGGTGGATTACATCAGGTAAAAACTCGTGTATAAGAAAAATACACCAAGTTTCCTTATAACTCGGCTTAACCTTCTTTTCCTTTCTTGTCTGGATCCTTTATTAAACTGCGCTTTTTTCCGTTTCGTTTCATTTTATTGGCGTCTGTCTTCCCAGAAGAAATTCCGAGAAGGATTTCTTCCCATAGACCTTTTTTGCCACTTTTTCTTCAAAACGGATTTTCAGTTATGAACTTTGAAGAATCATCAGATTGATGAACCAAGAAGAGCTAAAATATGCGAAAAGTGCCCTTTTTCCTATTATCCTCCCTTGGATCAATAGAATCCAGGATGATGCCTTCATTGCTTTCTATTGGCTTTCGGGGAGTGATTTACGTCGGGTCATTACAAAGCTCTAAAACTATACACACACAGAGAGAGACAAAGCAGTCAAATAAAACGTTCCGAATTAGAATTCAGTGAATATCGATGAGAGGACCGCATAAAAGTTTACAATTGGCCCCCCACGATTGGCAATTTCGCGGAATATTTGCCACTCAAATATTTATTAAAAGGGTCAATCTTTTGATGTCAAGATAGTCAACAAAGTTTTTAAAAAAAATTGTTTTATTTTTTGCAATACTTTTATATGATCAACTTATTCGAAATCGTTAAAAGGCTGAATTTGAGCGGATTTTTTTTTCTGCCTTTATGTTGGAGGGTTGCCAGAGGGTGGAATGCTTGAGAGCTTTTTCGCTTTTAGGGGATAACTAAAATCGGAAAACAATGGAATCTTTTGAAAGAATAAAGCGAAAAAAGGGGGGTGGGGGAGGAGTTAGGGTTATTATAACTCAAGTAAAAACAAACCTAGAGTTCTCGTTAATGTGGTTTCCAATTTGTGAAGTCTAGACTCCTTATTGACTCGAAAGAAAGAAGAAGAGGAAGAAAAAGAAGAAAAAAAAATTTCTTTCCTTTGACTTTCCTATAGCAAAGCTTTGTTCTGGAAATCGTTTAGTTCTCCCTACTAGCTAACACATCTTAACTCTCATCGATCACGTAACTAGATGTCAGCAACTATCTCGTTTGAAAAATCCACCAGACAACAACCCCAGACATCACCCGACCACCAAACGTCCACCACCCTAACACCACACGATTATCACCAGCCAGACCACCTACCGTCCACCATACGACCACCACCCGACCACCAAACGTCCACCACCCTACCACCACACGTTCGTTACCCGACCACCAAACGTCCACCACCCTACCACCACACGATCATCACACGACCACCAAACGGCCACCATCCGACCACCAAACGTCCACCACCCTACCACCACACGATCACCACCCGACCACCCACCGTTCACTACCCGACCACCAAAGGGCCACCACCCTACCACCAACCGTCCACCACTCAACAATTATCTGACCATCACCCTACCACCAACCGTTCACCATACGATCACCACCTAACCACCAACCGTCCACCACCCTAACACCACACGATCATCACCCGACTAACTACCGTCCACCACCCGACCACCAACCGTCCACCACCCGACCACCAACCGTCCACCACTCAACCATTATCCGACCATCACCCTACCACCAACCGTCCACCACCCGACCACCAAACGTCCACCACCCTACCACCACACGATCAGCACCCGACCACCTACCGTTCAATACCCGACCACCAAACGGCCACCACCCTACCACCAACCGTCCACCACTCAACCATTATCCGACCATCACCCTACCACCAACCGTCCACCATACGACCACCACCTGACCACCAACCGTCCACCACCCTAACACCACACGATCATCACCCGACTAACTACCGTCCACCACCCGACCACCAACCGTCCACCACCCGACCACCAACCGTCCACCACTCAACCATTATCCGACCATCACCCTACCACTAACCGTCCACCACCCGACCACCAAACGTCCACCACTCAACCATTATCCGACCATCACCCTACCACCAACCGTCCACCACCCGACCACCAACCGTCCACCACTCAACCATTATCCGACCATCACCCTACCACCAACCGTCCACCATACGACCACCACCTGACCACCAACCGTCCACCACCCTAACACCACACGATCATCACCCGACTACCTACCGTCCACCACCCGACCACCAACGGTCCACCACTCAACCATTATCCGACCATCACCCTACCACCAACCGTCCACCATAATACCACCACCCGACCACCAAACGTCCACCACCCTACCACCACACGATCATCACCAGACCACCTACCGTCCACCACCCGACAACCACCCGTCCACCACTCAACCATTATCCGACCATCACCCTACCACTAACCGTCCACCATACGACCACCACCCGACCACCAAACGTCCACCACCCTACCACCACACGATCATCACCAGACCACCTACCGTCCACCACTCAACCATTATCCGACCATCACCCTACCACCAACCGTCCACCAACCTAAAATTACCTGACCACCACCCGATCACTATCCGACCACCACCCAACCATTGCCCAACCATAATAGATAATATCCTACCTTAGCTTTCGTTGTACCGCCATTTTATCCCGATTCCCTTACACTTCCCATACCTCCCCAATCCCCCATCTGTCAACCTACTTCTTCTCCCCATCCACCACTTCCCCGAAATATCCCCGTCACCTACTCGTTAATAACTACTTTCCTACCTTATCTTTCATAGAACACCTATTGTCCTCTACCAACCTTCCCGTACGCCAGTTTCTCACCCTCCAAATGGCTTCCCCACATAAACCACTCACCCCCAATATTTGTCGAATCGAAATCAAGTTAGAACCCACGTTATCAATAATTTCTCTCAAGAAAAAATAATTATTTCAAGAGAAATCCATTGTTTGTATGATATACGTGACATTGTTCTTGTTTGCTCTGAGGGCGTTAGGGGACTTGGAACAGTTTCTCTAGTCTAAACATACATCACGTATGCATTACGCAAGATGTGAGGGAGGGGGTGTCCCTGCAAACCTCCCGGATTCCGACTAAATCATCATTCACGGCACTCTCGGGCTGTATTAGCACCGGTAGGCTATGAGGTCGGCCAATGGTAATTGCGCACCATATATAACTCAGGGGGCTTTCTATCCCTCGCGGCCGTTGTTACATCTGCATACTCTGTCATACAGGAGCGTTTCAACGTCCACAGTTTCTAATCTAAAAGGCGGATTAGATACTCAAATAAACACGTTCCCCATGTCATTATATTATCCCTGATTCATACTCGACGACTTAATGCCCTTCCATTAATTATCGCCCCATAATGCGATAGTTTATTAATTCTAATGTACAACAATTAATAACAATTTACCTTGAGAGGGTTTTCATTACTAATCTATTGATTGATTGGTTGATAATGACACTTTATAACAAATAAATAAAATAGCACCAAGATAAAGTTTTCCATTTATGAATAATTTCGACATTCGCTGATAAAAATGTTTTGGAAATTTAAAAACTAATTAATTTTTTCTCTCTTTTTTCCCACAGATTATGTGGTCAAGTGTGAGTTTAATTGCGTTTTTTGTGATCTCCGCTGTACGTGCATATCGTAACGAACCAGGTAATTAATTTTTTAATTATAAAAAATTTCGTGAATGTATAAATAAAAAAAAGTTTCCTAATTAGTGGATTTATGTAGAAAAATTTTTGGGGGTGGTTCATGAAAAAAATTATTAAAAAAAAAAAAAAAGTCATTCCCGGAATCAAATAGGAAAATGTTAACATTCTCATATTGGGGGCCACTATAATACATGAGGGTTACTCTGTGAAGGTTGCCATGGCAATAATAACTAAAAACCCCAAACTCCCCATAGCTACTCTTCCCAGAATCCCATCTATGAACTATCCCCAGAATTACCTTCCTCTTATGATTTTTTCCTCCCAAATTGGTGCATGAAGTTTTAAAAATTCCATATATCGAAGAAAAGTTGGGACATTTGGGTTAAGAGGGATTACGGAAGAACAAAATTAATTTTAAAAAATGAAAACGAGCTTTTTGATGGGCATACCGTCCCATACTTAAGAGCCAGAATAATTTTGACTAAAATCCGCCACCTTCCGCTTAATAAAGTCAGGATGCTCGGTTTACGTTTTACGCTCGACTAGTTTAACGGCCCCTCCGCGTGGCGTTTCTCCGCGTAAAAATTGTTTCTCCCCGACTGTTATACAACCTGAAGGAAGAAAAAACCAAGGTGGTGAGGGGGTGGCTGATTTATCGCTCCCGCCTTATGAAGAAGAATTTTCACCGCAAATTAATCCATCACTCAATCTCTCCCGCCGGCGCCCGAGGAGTTTGCAAAAGCGTTATTGTTCCATTATCGTACATTGTTTCGACTCTATGAAGGATTAATAAACGTTCACATCTAACGTTCCACATACTTACTAATAATAAAGAGGTCTCCATTTTCATAATGAACTAAAATATTTAAAAAAAAAAATAATTTAAAAAAAATCACTGAAGGTGACTTTGTCTTGATAAAAAATCGAAAATTGTTGGGGTTTCAGCATTTTTAGACCTATAAAAAAGTCCCAAAACACTAAAAACGACGAAATCTTGAAGGTTTTGCACTTTAGTAAACCTTAAAACAGCATAAACATTCAAATACTCTAATTATTAAACTTTTAGATTTATAAAAATGAGTCCCGCGGCAGCAGGACTAAAGAGGTAGATTTCTTTCAGATGGTTAGATCTCGAAGTTTCTAAAATTCGAAGAAAAAAATAAATCATCTGTTTCCCGGTAAAAATTCAAAATTTTCTTTTTTACCTAGATTCAAATCTATTACACCCAGCTGATCCAAACCAACTTTAAATCTTTCTTAGCCATCCCCATAACATCACTTTTAAGTTTGAAAGCGATTGGATGAACGGTTTAGGAGATACCCAGTTTAGGCCCTAAGTAAAGTACCAAAACCGCTGGTCCGATTTCAGCCGTTAACGAACTCATAAATTCTATTAGTTTAAAAGCCCTAAATACCGAATTTCATGATCGTCAAGTAAAAATTACTCAAGTTATCGTGCGAATATATATATATATATATATATATATATATATATATATATATATATATATATATATATATATATATATACATATATATATATAAACTTTTGAGTTGAGGGTGGTTTTGGGGTCCAGGGGGTCTGAAATGAAAACCTGTCACAAAAATTTTTGATTCTGAGACTACTGCCCCCATTGCAATAGGTAGATTTTCTGAAAGAAATCTACCTAAAACCACTAAATTTCCTAAAAATAAACACTCAAAACGTTCAAGTGTTTAAGGTTTAGACCCCTTAAAACTGCACAAAACCCTCAAAGCGTCCAAGTATTGTAGGTTTAGCATTCCACTGCCCCTTAAAACTACCGTAGAAAACTTTCAGATGTCTTAACTAACCAATCAGTGCCTAAAAAAGAGTCGCCTAAAAATATAAACCAAAACGACAGTCCAAACGTATAAATCTTGAAGTTTTAGCATTCTAGTGAACATAAAAAAATGAGTCCCGCGGCAGCAGGACTAAAGAGGTAGATTTCTTTCAGATGGTTAGATCTCGAAGTTTCTAAAATTCGAAGAAAAAAAAAAAAAATCATCTGTTTCCCGGTATAAATTCAAAAATTTTCTTTTTTACCTAGATTCAAATCTATTACACCCAGCTGATCCAAACAAACTTTAAATCTCTCTTAGCCATCCCCATAACATCACTTTTAAGTTTGAAAGCGATTGGATGAACGGTTTAGGAAATACCCAGTTTAGGCCCTAAGTAAAGTACCAAAACCGCTGGTCGGATTTCAGCCGTTAACGAACTCATAAATTCTATTAGTTTAAAAGCCCTAAATACCGAATTTCATGATCATCAAGTAAAAATTACTCAAGTTATCGTGCGAATATATATATATATACATATATATATATATATATAAACTTTTGAGTTGAGGGTGGTTTTGGGGTCCAGGGGGGCTGAAATGAAAACCTATCACAAAAATTTTTGATTCTGAGACTACTGCCCCCATTGCAATAGGTAGATTTTCTGAAAGAAATCTACCTAAAACAGCACCTGGAAACCGTCTCATTAGTTACAGTTGAGATTTTCCCCTAAACAGCTAATAAATACTCAAAACGTTCTAGTTTTGATGCTTTAGCATCATAAGATCCCTAAAAACTGCTAATAATCACTCAAAACCTTCTAGTTTTGTGGGTTTAGCATGATAACATCCATAAAAACTACTAATAAATACTACAAACGTTCTAGTTATGATGGTTTAGTATCATAAGATCCATAAAAAGTTAATCATCAAAAATTTTTATTTTTGATGGTTTTTGACAGGTGAAAAGACCCAGTTTAGGATGTTCAATTCCAAAAATATCATGTGTACGGTAGGCCCTTTTTTAAAATCATATTTTACGTAAATGTGGACTGATTTGAAACCTCGGATTGTGTTACATATTTGGATTTTAGTAAATGATGTAATATTATCATTAATGATCACTCGTACATTAGGAGATTTATCAAATGTCGCAGTGCAATAATGAAGGCCTTTTTCCAATTTCCAGTTTGGATTTTCTCGAATTCGCTTTGCGGAGCTCTGGGACAAAGAAAAGTGCGGTCGGGGTTGAATATTTGCTCGGTAAACCCTCGGACGCCCCACGGGCTTCAGGGCCGTCGAATCGGAAACGGTTCCCCACTCAAACGACCGCATTCGTCCTGTTGTGGCCTCCCCTCGAAAATGTGGACGTTTGATACTCGCCTATTGTCACCTATCTACGCATATAAACCACGAACCCCCTCCTTTCATTATTACACGCACAAACGCTTCCCAAAACACTTTCAAGCAAAATTTAAAGTTTAGCAGGAACAAATAACTTTGATTATACCCCACGATCGCTTCCTGTGTGGAAAATTAGCCTTTTTTCATTTTATAAAGATTTAATTAGTGTAATGACGTAGGTAATCACGTTATGTTTGTTTTGTATACCCGAGGGATTAAGTCTGCTTAGAGCATCTCATGCGATTCCAAACATACATCACGTACGTGTTACCAACTTGGATGTAATTCCACCCGGTTATTACAACATGATTAAAATAAAAACCAGGATGAACCTTTGCAGTGAATTTGAAAATGAAATTCCTTTTTACTGTGAAAATATCAATTTTGGGCAGAATTTGAGATTTGTTTGATAATCAGAGACTTTAAACATGAGTTGGAGGGAGGTGGAGGGAGGTAGAGAGAGGTAAAGGGAAGTGAGGAGGGAGATGGAGAGAGGTGGGGGAAATTTGAATTTTTAGTGAAGAAAAAGACCCTTTGTAAATCTTTAAGGGCCCATTTTACCGCGGCATTTTTCTTCGAAGTTTTTCTTCAATGTCCTGAAAAAACTGTTGGTTTTTTGAAAAATTTCATTTGAATTTTAGTTTTAGAATACATTAATTACTACTATCCTATCCCAACTTTACTATCCCCGGGGGAGAATGGGGGGTAGTGGGGTAAATGGTGGGGTAGTGGTGGGGGGAGAATGGGGAGTAATGGGGGGTGAGTGGGGGGTAGGGGGGAGAATGGAGGGAGAATGTGGTGAGTGGGGGGGTAGAATGGGGAAGTAGGGGGAGAATGGGGGTAGTGGAGGGATAATGGGGGTAGTGGGGGGAGAATGGGGGTAGTGGGGGGAGAATGGGAGTAGTGGGGGGGAGAATGGGGTAGTGGGGGAGAATGGGGGTAGTGGGGGAGAATGGGGGTAGTGGGGGAGAATGGGGGTAGTGGGGGAGAATGGGGGTAGTGGGGGGATAATGGGTGTAGTGGGGGGAGAATGGGGGTAGTGGGGGATAATGGGTGTAGTGGGGGAGAGAATGGGGATATATTGGGGGAGAATGGGGATATATTGGGGAGAATGAGGATATATTGGGGGAGAATGGGAGTAGTGGGGGTAATGGGGGTAGTGGAGGTAATGGGATCAGTGGGGGAATGGGGGTAGTGGGGGGTAATGGGGCAGTGGGGGGTAATAGGGGCAGTGGGAGTAGTGGGGGAATGGGGGTAGTGGGGGGAGAATGGGGGATAGTGGGGGATAATGGGGGGTAGTGGGGGGATAATGGTGGATAGTGGGGGGATAATGGGGGATAGTGGGGGAGAATGGTGGTAGTGGGGGAGAATGGGGGTAGTGGGGGGAGATTGGGCGATAGTGGGGGAATGGGGGTAGTGGTGGAGAATGGGGTAGTGGGGGAGAATGGGGGTAGTGGGGGGAGATTGGGCGATAGTGGGGGAATGGGGGTAGTGGTGGAGAATGGGGGATAGTGGGGATCACCCGTAACACTAGCGGATATTTTTATAACACCCTCTCCATCAGGGAGGTCTAACGGGCCCTTATTGTACCTAGATGATGTAAAAAAAGTAGAGAATTCACTGAAATACAAAATTATTAAATTATTTAGCATGACCTTTCTAGAGGGCCCTAGAAGCAATAATTGGTTTGATAATTTTGCTGTTTATCGAGGCATTCATCAATGGTTCAGTTAGTGTTTCCGAGTTTCAATTACATCGTAATCTGAGAAGTTTGAACACTTGAAAATATCGAGTGGAAAACACAAAGGAGTTGCGGGTGAGGTAGAACCGAGGCGCCTTAACTTTTTTCTAGTCAGGATTAAAATGTTTATTCAGGACGTTTTTAGGGTGTGGGGGCGAAAAGCTAACAGCTCATTTACCAAAACACCTGAGTCTGCCCACAAATAAAGCAAACAATTAAAATATTGGCTTTCGTATTCGGATTTTAGTTCAATTTGTAAATGCTTGCTTTAGAGGGGGAAAAAAGTGGCCGTTTCGGTTGAGAACGACGTTTTCTAATGCCTATTAAAAAGCATGAGCTGATTTTCCGACTGGGCCCTCCGGGGACCATAAAATCCTATTTTATGCAATAGTCTCATTGTCGTTCTACGCAGCCGTTTTCCTTCTCCAATTATGTCTGGAATTTTCTATTTAGGTTATAACCTAAAAAGACGCATTGAGGAACAATTTCGAGGTTTTGATGAAGAGGGGTAGAGATTCAGGGTAGAGAAGGGGGAGAGGGGGAGTTAGGAGTGGGGGGGTGAGTGGTGGGTGGAGAGCGGGCGCTAGTGGAAGGGGGAAAATGGGGGGAATCGGAGGAGAATGGGGGACATTGGGGGGATAGGATGAGAATAGGGGGAGACGAGGGGGAGACGAGGGGGAGGATGGGGCACATTGGAGGAATAGGATGAGAATGGGGGGTGACGAGGGGGAGAAGGGGGGATAGTGATGTGGGAATGGGTGTTACTGGGCTTGAGAATGGGGGATACTGAGAATGAGGGATAGTTGGGGTGAGAATGAGGGATAGTGGGGGTGAGAATGGGTGATGGTGGGGTGAGTGGGAGTGAGAATGGGCGATGGTGGGGTGAGTGGGGGTGAGAATGGGTGATGGTGGGGTGAGTGGGGGTGAGGATGGGTGATGGTGGGTGTGAGTGGGGTGAGAATGGGTGATGGTGGGGTGAGTGGGGGTGAGAATGGGTGAGGGTTTGGTGAGTGGGGGTGAAAGATGTGAGTGGGGGGAGAACGGAGGGGGGAGGATGGGGGTGTGAATGGGGAGAATGGGGGCGGGGATAATGCGGGGGGGGGGAGAATGGTTGTGAATGGGGGAGAGAATTGTGTGGAGAATGGGGGGGGGGAGAATAGTGGATGGTAGGGGTGAGAATGGGTTGGAGAATGGGGGGGGAGAATGGGAAGGAGAATTTGGGGAGAATGGGGGGAGAGAATGGGGAGGAGAATGGGGAGGAGAATGGGGGAATGGGGGAGAACTAGGGGAATGGGGTAAATGGGGGGGGGAGAATGGGGGTGGAATGGGGGAGAATGGGGGGGAATGGTGAGGAGAATGGGGGGAATGGTGAGGAGAATGGGGGAGAATGGGTAGGAGAATGGGGGAATGGGGGAGAATGGGGGTTATTATGATGAGAATGGGGGTTATTGGGGGAGAATGGGGAATAATGGGGGTGAGAATGGGGGATAGTGGGGTGAGTGGGGGGGTGATCGGAGGGAGAGTATCGGGGATAGTGGGGGGGAGTTGTTGGTTAGTGGAGGGATAGTGGGTTGGGTGGGGGAGAGTGGTGGGATAGTGGGGCGAGTTAATGGGAGGTGGTAAAATGTTAGGGCTTGGGCCCATCAACGCTGATGCCCACCCGGCCATGGTGATGATTAGGAGGATGTGATAAGCAGTCAAGGGGATGTCAATTATTGGGAGGAGGTCAGGGATGTTGGTGGTGGTGCCGGGATGTGGAGAAAGGTTATTTAGTGTTTTCGTAGTGTACCCACTTTCAGAACCAAAGCCTTTGTTGTTATAAATATTATAATTTATAGGAATAAACATTTTTGAGTCGGAAAAACGTTTCTTTAGTGAGGACGAAATTAAATGTGTTTTTAATCCTCTACGGTTTTTCTTCTCATGTCCTTTTCATGTTTTCCTCGAAGGGAACCTTTTTGCCTTCTTCCAACTTTAATGCCGAAAATTTTAATTCCCTCGAGAGCATCCGAGTGTGTTTTTCATCTCTTTGTTGTTTCCCAAGCCTCTTAGCAACGTTGAAATTATAATTTCACCACGAGAGACATTAAAAAGGGTCTTCTGCGGTTCCCAGAAGCCTTTCTCCCGTCAGATTTCATTCATAAAAAAAAAGAAAAGAAAATTTTCGTTTAATTTATATCTAAACCTAGATAGTTTTAAGATGACGTTGAAGACGCTCAAGTTCATTCATTAGACGGGACCTTAATAGGGAAATTCCTGAAACATCCTGAGTTCCTTTATTACATAGTTAAACTATGAACCTCTTAAGATATGTATGTTTATGGATCAAAACTTTATTGATAAATTGTGCTCATTTAATAATATTACATAAATAAAAAAGGTTTTTCGTGCCATTTTCCGGATGTGGACAAGTCCGTTTTTAAAAGGGTGTTGGGTAAACGCCGGAAAGACATGGCTTGAATTTTTGATGAAGAAAAAGACCAAAAATATTTTTCCGCTTAAGGTGGTTTGATCAATTTGCTTGTTTTTGACGGTTCGGTTTTGTCGATTTAGGCCATTTTGGTAGGATGTTTTCTCGGTTTAGTCTGTTTTGTGCTTTTATTTATTTTATATATACATAACGAAAACACTTCAATAATAAATAAAATAGCATAAAACCCCAATCAATTTCAAGTTGAAAAAAAAATCCAAAGGAAGGTATAGCTTAATATATGTTGAATAATATAAAATTCTTTCATTATTTAGGAATGGTAGGAACTCATATTTCTCCAAACTACTTTCATCATCTCTGGGGGCCACATTTCTTCGCTGTCATGATGGAAAAAAAAGAGAACTTCAACGTTATTTTTTACAAAACTTGATATGTAAATATTTAATTAAAATTGGCTTTTCGGGGGTTGGGACGGAAGACGCATTTACGGCCTGGGTCAAACACGATAAAGCTTTCTACTCGGAAATGTCCGGCTTGTAGCCCTATTAGCGAGGAAAGTACAAAATTTTTTTTCTTTTAAATGTTGTTTTCTCAAGTTGGAAATTAACAGGTGAATCTGCTGACCATAAACTTTGTTGAAGTTTAATACCCCGAATCCCTCCGACAGGATTCTAAGTTAAGAGTTATACGACTTCTAACTTGGCCTTAAGTCAAGGTTTCTATTTCAATTAACCTGCTTTCGAAAATTGATTTGATGAATTTTGTTGATTTTGTTTGAGAATATTGAATATAAAAAGGCAGGTCACTCTCGATATTCTGCGAGGCTTGTAACCCCCTTCTCCCGACATATTGCCCTATAAATCATACCATCTGACTCAGACACCGATCATGACCTACACGCTGAAATTTCAACCTCTGTTTTCCCAGCAACCTTTTACGTCGTCGGTTTTTTTGTGTTCTTGATCCGGGGGACGAAAATGATTTGTGTGAGTTGGCGCTACCGCCGGCTTTTACCAATTTATATTTAACTTTTTAGCCGGAAAACGTCGAAATAAAATATTTTCGGTTCGCAAAAAAGCTCTCTCGCTGATAAGGTCACGTGTTTACTCGGCTTAGACGTTTTTTCGGTGATAAAAACAAGGAAGCTCATTAAAAGGACGAGGGTTTAAATTTTCAAAGATGCCCATAAGCCCTTTCTTTGAAGTTCATCCTTGAATTTAAGGCCCTTTTTTTAGCTCTTATTCCACACATGTGCCATGCCTCACCCCCCTGGGGATAGCAAACACCAAACTGCTCATTAAACGAGTAAGTACACATAGCACGTGGTTGCTTGTGGTTAAATGGCACGTATCACGTGGTTGCTCTTGGGAATTATAACCCAACACCCCCTAAATAGCAAACCCCAAACTGCTCCTTAAATATCCCCCCCAGACCCCTAAATCGTCATCGCAAACACTCCCCTAAATTTTATCCCCAAACACCCCCAAAATAGCATACCCCAAACTGCTCCTTAAATATTCCCCCCAGTCCCCTAAATCGTCACTGCAAATATTCCCCCAATATTATGCCAAACACCTCCTAAATAGAGAACCCCAAACTGCTCTTTAAAGATTCCCCCAAACATTATCCCCCAACACCCCCTAAATAGAAAAACCAAATCTCACGAAGCTCCCCAAAATTTCCTCAAAATAATTCTCCCATAGCAGCCTTCCCCAACTGTTGATTATTTTGTATAAGACATATTGATGTTAATAAAAACAATATTTTACTCAACCATAGGACAAAGGAAAAAAAAAAAAGTTGCTGAACACACACAATATTTGTAATAAAACGATTAAATAGAAGTGAGCAATAAAAGGGGTTGAGTCAGAAAGGATATTGGACAAAGACGGTTCCTCTGACACAATTAACTTCTCCATCCGGTCTCCGATTTATATCCGAATCCATGTCGCAATACTCGGTCGGGGGTTGTGTGGTTATGGCCCGGGGGGGAGGGGGCGGAAGAAGGGCGGAGGCGACTCCGGGATTCATTTTCTCCAACCCTCGCCATCGTAAAATCGACCGGAGGCCCATCAACTATAAATTAACTCGGTGCCAAAATTAAAAGGTACAAAAAAAGGCTCCAGAAATTAATTCAGATGGTCGGTTTATAGCGAAATATGGCCGGAAAGCGAGCATAACATCCATCTATCCTTCCAATCTTAATAACTCAACTTCTCCCAACCAGTCCACAAAATTAATGCTTTCAACAAAAATATCAAATGACCCTGTAAATTTCAAATTCCCTGATATGAAATTCCATTTCTTTTTTAAATGTGGAAAAATATTCCGTTCGAATTCGTAATGAGCCAAAAAGCATTTCGTTGCAGAAAAGCAGCCAAATGAATATTCCTCCGTTGTCGGATAAACAGTTTTCCGTCGACACGGTATAAAATTCGAGTCATTTCTTCAAAACTAAAATAAACGAAAAGTGTTGTGAATGTTGTACTTTGTGATAATTTGACTTGAAAGTTGTCTCCGTTCCAAGTCGTGGCCGGGGGCTTGAAAACAGGACGTTTTTGTCAGCTAGAGGACATGGATGGGGGCGAAGGAAAGGTAAGGGGACTTTATGATTTTCCTAGACTCACACAGGTACTCTCCTGATGCTTTTAACTCGAATCTCAAGTTAATTACACCTCCTGCGAAATTATTTCCGTTGAACATTCTGACTAAAAGTTATCTTTTCAACGTTTCTCACTTTTCATTTATTAAAGGAAATTCAAAAGCTCCCATATTTAATGATATTAAACATGGTAATTCTTTATTACTCGATAACCAGTGAGTAATGCCATGGCCTCCTTCACAGGACCTACCACCCAAAACCTGTGGAATGGAGGGGATAATGGGGGAATGGAGGAGATAATGGGGGATAATGGAGGGGATACTGGGGTTAATGGAGGGGATAATGGGGAGGGATAAAGGGGGAATGGAGGGGATAATGGGGGATAAAGGGGGAATGGAGGGGATAATGGGGGGATAATGGGGGAATGGAGGGGATAATGGGGGATAATGGGGGAATGGAGGGGATACTGGGGCGAATTGAGCGGATAATCGGGGAATGGAGAGAATAATGGGGGGAATGGAGGGAATAATGGGGGGATAATGGGGGGGATAATGGGGGGATAATGGGGGAATAGAGGGGATAATGGGGGAATGGAGGGTATAATGGGGGAATGGAGGGGATACTGGGGGGAAATGAGGGGATAATGGGGGAATGGAGGGAATAATGGGGGGATAATGGGAGGATAATGGGGGGAACGGAGGGGATAATGGGGGAATGGAGGGAATAATGGGGGGATAATGGGAGGATAATGGGGTGAACGAAGGGAATAATGGGGGGGTAATGGGGGGTTAATGGAGGGGTAATGAGGTTAATGGAGGGAATAATGGGGGGGATAAAGGGGTAATGGGGGGGAGTGAAGGGGGATAATGGATGGGATAATGGGGGATATTGGGGGGATAACTGGGGGATATTGGGGGGATAACTGGGGGGATAATGAGGGAAGAATGGGGGACAATGAGGGGTCAAGGGGGACAATGAACTGACAATGGTAGGAGAATGGGGTGACAATGGGTGATGGGGGGAGAATGCGGTGACAATTGGAGATGGGGAGAGAAGGGGGGAGAATGGGGGAGAATGGGGGAGAATGGGGGGAGAATGGGGTGACAATTTTGGATGGGTAGAGAAGGGGGGAGAAGGGGGTGACAATGGGGGAATGGGGGGGAGAATGGGGTGACAATTGGGCATGGGGAGGAAAAGGGTTATAATGGGGGGTTGGGGGGTTGGGGGGAGAATGGGTTGAGAATGGGGGAGAATAGGGGGGGATAATGGGGAGAATGGAAGGGGGGAAGAATGGATAGTTATTCGGGGATGGTGGTTGTGAGTGGGGGAAGGTAGCAAAGTAATTGACTATATTTTGTGAGGATGAATAAAAAAATTAAAAACTGCATAGATAAAATAAATAAACATCTAAAAAACACTTTTTTTTACAAGGGAAGCCCTTTTTTTGGAACGGTCAGAATATCAGTCACCGACGTCGGACGTTCGGGGGGAAAATAAATCTCTTCCGCGTTGGGTAAAAAGCGGCCTCCCCCGCGGGGAACGAACCCCCTCCTCAACCCCCCCAACCACACCCCCCACGCTCAAAGAGTACGTGTGATGGATGACTCGACAAAGTGTGCACCCCCTCCCTTCACACAATTAGATACAAAACCCCCTCCGACCACTTCGCCCTATTCGTACGAAATTCTGCGATCACGCTCTACCACACAATACAATCCGATACATCGTAATTTGTCATACGAAACTTTTTTTTCCTCAACTCAAGTTGCTAAAAAACAAATTGATGTTAGCTTAGAATGCCATGCTCCGTAGACCTCAAATCTAAAGACACCGTAAGTACTATATTTTCGACCCTATGGCAAACATCTTGCCTCAGTTGTTTCCATGGCAACCAATACATCAATCTAGATTTTAGGTACTTCCGAACTGTTTAAGCTTCCCAAGAAGCTAATGAGGCCACTTTTCCTTAAGAGGCTTTCAGATTATGTAGGCGAAATTGATAATATGACAGTTCAGATATGTATCTTGATACATATTAAGCTTTTGATTTTGTACTAAACACTCATTAGAAATTTTTTTGTTTTTTTCAGGGTCTACTCCGACTGTGAAAACTCTAGGTAAGAAAAAAAAAGGAAAATTTGTTTCTGTTAAACAGGGTGTATCTAAGTTATACGGTGAAATCGAGTTATGAGACGTCATCGGGTAAAGTGAGTCAAAAAAGGTTTCGGATTTCCCCATTGGCCGAGTAAAAAGAGACGATTTGTATAAAGGAAGGTAAAGGGGGGATTTTCCGTTGAGGTGGAAACCTTTAAAAGTTGTTTCACTGAAAGACATTTCAATGCCGAACACATCCGAAGCTTTACTTCCGCCCCTAATACGACTCGACCACATACGAGCCTACCTTTCGTGATTTCCCAATGGCCCTTTGTCGCCCGACCTTCTGCTTCCAAGATTAGAATGACATTTTTCCAACACTTTACTCCGGAGAAAATTGATTTCGTGTACACAGAAACGCATTTTCATTATGTTATGTGCCTTGTGGGACAAAAATCGAAATGGGTTTTAAGATGGTGGGGACGTTAGGATAAGATAGGGTTATCGGGGGGTATTCTTGTGAGTAGGATAGAAACAGTCTCCCCAAATAACAACCCCCAACCTGACCCAAAAAGTCACACCAATAGCAAACCCCATACAGTCTCCCATACTATCCCCCCAATATTTCCCAAATGCCTCCCTAAGTAGCGATTCCCTAAACAGTCTCCCCAAACATTTTAAGCAAACAGTGCCACTAATGACCTTAACACACAGCCTGCTTTAAAAGCCCCCCAAACTGGCTTCCAGGGGCGGACTGGGACCTTAGGGTGTGGGTGGGTTATCAGTTAAGGGGGCGCGCCCGAATGCAAAAAATTTTAACAGAAAATTGGCTTTTAGAAAAATATATTAGGCAAAAACAGAAGTTCCTGAACTTTTTCCCTTTTAAACAAATTAAATCCTTTGCCCCCCTCCCCCCTAAAGTTTTGAATGTTAACTTTTAACTGTTAACTAAGATTTGGGGTTTAAAATGTTGATTTTAACGGTTTTTGACAAAAGAAATTTCACTTATAACGTTGATTTTGAGATTTTTTGAAAAAATATTTCCTCTTATAACCATGAATTCGAGGTTTTCGACAAAGAATTGTCAATTTAAAGTTGAAATTGAGGTTTTTTTGACGAAAATCATGCATCACAAATGTTGATTTCGAGGTTTTTTGACCAAAATTAGACTTTAAAAGTGTTGATTTTGAGGTGTTTGGACGAAAATTAAGCATAATAAATGTTGATTTCGAGGTTTTTTGACCAAAGTTAGGCTTAAAAAGTGTTGATTTTGAGGTTTTTGGACGAAAATTATGCATCATAAATGTTGATTTGTAGGTTTTTTGACCAAAATTAGGCTTTAAAAGTGTTGATTTTGAGGTGTTTGGACAAAAATTAAGCATAATAAATGTTGATTTCGAGGTTTTTTGACCAAAATTAGGCTTTAAAAGTGTTGATTTTGAGGTTTTTGGACGAAAATTAGGCATCATAAATGTTGATTTCGAGGTTTTTTGACCAAAATTAGGCTTTAAAAATGTTGATTTCGAGGTTTTTGGACGAAAATGAGGCAATTATAAATGTTGATGGGTTTTTTTGTTTTTGTTTTTTGACGAAAATTTAGCTTTTAAAATGTTGATTTTGAGGTTTTTGGACGAAAATTAGGCATCTTAAATGTTGATTTCGAGGTTTTTTGACCAAAATTAGGCTTTTTTAAATGTTGTTTTTGAGGTTTTTGGACGAAAATTAGGCTTCATAAATGTTGATTTCGAGGTTTTTTGACCAAATTAAGCTTTAAAAATGTTGATTTTGAGGTTTTTGACGAATTTTTGGGGATATTTGCTCACAAAAAAAATCTTGAGCTTTCCCACACCCCCCCCTGGGGACAGCTTACGCCCCCCAGTTTGGGAGGCACTGAGAAAAAATAACGCCCAAAAGCCTCTGCTGGCTTCCAAACACCAATTAATAGCGAAAACCAAACTACCCCAAAAATTTCCCCGAAAATGACACTGCAAACATTTACCCAAAGGTTACCAATTCCCAAACACCCCCCTGAATAGCAAACATCAAACAGTCCCCCAAACTATCCTGATGTGGATTCTTTTTGCTCAACTTTATTGGAGGCTGCTTGGTGGTTATTGGAAACTGATCTTTGTCGCCTATAAGCAAGGATGGCAAAGTCTTATAGAAAAAAAAGAACATTTTTTACCATAAAAATTACAATTTAATAAAACATTTCTTGATATATTTTACGACTTTCTACTAAGAACATAAGAAAGTTTGAGAAAATTAAATCTGTCTCCAGTTGTATGTATCAAAAAGTCTTCCCTCACGAACAAGTAGATTCTTTTTTCGTCTTAACTTCCCTCTAAGTCAGGAAGTATTAAAGGGGACTTTTCGGAGAGAAAAAAAAAGTTTTGCTCTTAACTCGATGTCTCTTGGGCTCAAAAGAAAACAAGTGGGGTAGGTGTAAATAAAGTGGGATATTTATAATTTATAAGGTTAACTGCGTTTTATCCATCTTTGGTGGTTTATTAATAATATAAGAGTTTATCCACTTATTCATCTCCGTTTTTCCCTCGAAATTTTTCGCTCAAAACGTCCACAAGTGCATCGTCCACTTAAGCCTAATGGCCCCGGTTGAAAAAAAGAAGAGCGATTCGACGTCAATCGAGTGCACGGAATCAAAAGTCGTTAATGGAAAATGGAGGACGATTGGATGAGAAATTCGTTTTAATCAGAATTCAGGACATTTTCGTATTTTAGTAACGCTGAAGGCCATGAAAAAGGGAAAGGGACTTTAGAACGGGCGAAAATTTAGTGCCATGGGAATACACGGGCCTCTTAAAACATTTATTATTCACTCCGACCCTTGATCCTGTCATTTTCTCGCCCTTGAAACGCTTTCATAATGAAAATATTGTTCGTAAACGTTTTGTGAATTTTCATTTTACTTACTTGAGTAATTTTATTGTACGTCCAAAAGTAAATTACTGGAGCTGCCACCAACTTCTGGAAGCCACAACAAACCCACTATCCACGTGTTCCGAAACATAACTTCAGCTTCAATTCACCCCAATATACAGTTTCCATATACATCATGAGTCATTACACCAGCCATACACCAATAGCATCCACATGCCATGTAGCGTTCGTCGTGGAGTATTTCGAATCGCTAACGTGTTTTGATTTTTTTGAAGGACCCTACTTTCAACCGCCCCTTTCGGGTATAGGTTTCAGACCTCTGGACAGAGGTGTAGGTTTTGTGCACTTAACACTCTCCTTGTAAGGGAGTAGGTGTTTGGGACCTGTTGGGCAACAGGCGACACAAAAAGTGGTTCGGGAAATTGAGACGTTTTATACGGAAACGGCAGAAAAACCATGCTGGTGGAGAAAAGGGCCGAAAAGAGTCTCTCGGACGTACCGGGATTTCCACGTCAAGCTGAGTGGCGAGGTAAACCCTTTCGGTCGTTTGAGAAAGAGGAAGGAAGCAGCGAGGCCGGACGAATCAAGACGTCTTGCGAGGGAAGCGAGAGATGGTCGAAATGTCGTCAACAGGGCCGCCGATTCTTCTTTTCTTCAACTGGATATTTCTTCTCGGCGGGCTCTAGTGACTCACTGGCAGTGTGTGTTTCTTTGCGGTTGGACAGTGATATAAACTCTTTGTAGTCTGGAGAAAGACTGTTCAAATGCGCTCAATCCACTCCTATTTATATGGAGCCTGGCCGATTCTGATTGGTCGAAACTCTTCGGCCAATGAGAAAGGTCCACGCTTGACGGAGGGATTTGCCGAGCTTTTATTATAAAAAATCAATCTTTACATTTTGTTTTATCATTTTTATACATTGTATTACATTTTTAATCTTGTTTTATTGAATTTTGAATATTTACAGTGTTTCGAAATTATATTTTTCCGTGTCCATGGCGCTCTTAGCGGTGACCTTTTTTATCTTGATCTAGTCCCAGGGAGTGGCAGTAGATAGCGTTGGTAGAAGCCGCCACACGCTAACGTGTTTTTAGTTTTTGAAGGACCCTACTTTCAACCGCCCCTTTCGGGTATAGGTTTCAGACCTCTGGACAGAGGAGTAGGTTTTGTGCACTCAACACTCTCCTTGTAAGGGAGCAAGTGTTTGGTGCACAAAACCTACTCCTCTGTCCAGAGGTCTGAAACCTATACCCGAAAGGGGCGGTTGAAAGTAGGGTCCTTCAAAAACTAAAAACACGTTAGCGATTCGAAATACCCACGAAGAACGCTACATGCCATATAACTAGCTGCTCCAAAACAACCGTAGGTGTGGCTTAATTTCTGGTTTCGGAGGTTTCTCTAGTTCAATTCTTTCGAACAAAACTCCATTTTTCCATCTACTTAAAAAAAATCAAACTTCGATCTATAATCGCCTCTCTGCATGCTAATTCGTTCGTTAACATCGGTTCCAATTGAAATCCACTTTGAAACGGCTCTAAGGCGAAGGGACTCCACTCCGTTCAATGATTTATCACTAGGATTCCTATTCGAGAAGCTAATGATATCCGTGGAAACTAGGCTTGTCGTTAATCAAACGAGCAGACCCTACAAGATTAACTGACAACTTTTTAAATTTGTTTCACCCAGCTCTTTCATAATCAAATATTAAGTTACCACTCTTGAAAATAAACAATGGGATTTTGACAGACTCAACTATATAATATTTATAAAGTTATTCTTGTTTATTTTCATAATAAACGTCAAGATGTTGAGCGTAAATTATTAAGTAAATTTAAACAGGATTATAATCTAAATTTTACCATCATCCGCTGACAGATTTTCATCCACCAGGGATGAACAACTTAACACTATTTTCTGCTATACTTGGGATTGCCAACCGCATTATGCGTGATTTCACGCATTTTCAAAGAATTTTTGAACTCATTGACCTTTACGCATGGGACGACAATAGTATAGATTTCGACCCTTTTAGAAATGAAAAGATTTTTAGTCTGATTTTAAACTTTTGACGAGAAAAGACCCTTTTCAGCCAGATTTTTTGACAAGGAAAGACACTTTTAAGACAGATTTTGACCATTGGGACAAAAAAAGAGACCCTTTTCAGCCAGTTTTTGACCCTTTTTGACAAGGAAAAACACTTTTTAGACAGATTTTCACAGTTTTTTGACAAGAAAAGACATTATTCAGCCAGGATTTGAACCTTTTTTGATAAGAAAATACACGTTTCAGCCAGTTTTCGTCTCTTTTTGACGAAGAAAGTCACTTTTCAGACTTTGAACTTTGATTGACAAGAAAAGACCCTTTTTAGGCTAATTTTAAACCTCTTTTGATAAGAAAAGACCCTTTTCTGTTAGATTTTAACCTTTTATTGACAAGAAAAGACCCTTTTTAGCCTAATTTTGAGCCTTTTATTTTTTAGGTAGATTTTTTTAATAATAAAAAACCATTTTCTGTTAGATTTTGACCCTTTTGACAAAGAAAGAAACTTTTCTGCCAGATTTTGACTCTTTTTGACAAGGAAAGACCCATTTCTGCCAGATTTTGACATTTTATCGGCCAGAAAAAACCCTTTTTAGCCTTGTTTTGAACCTTTTTTTTTTGATAAGAAAAGACCCTTTTCTGTTGTTTTTGATGTTTTTGACAAGGAAAAACACTTTTTAGACAGATTTTCACCATTTTTTACAAAAAACACTATTCATCCAGGATTTGTACCTCTTTAAATAAGAAAAGACGCTTTTAAGCCAGTTTTCGACTCTTTTTGACAAAGAAAGACACTTTTCAGATAAATTTTTGACCTTTTATTGACAAGAAAATACCCTTTTTAGCCTAATTTTGAGCCTTTTATGATAAGAAAAGACCCATTTTCTGTTAGATTTTGACCCTTTTTGACAAGGAAAGACCCTTTCTGCCAGATTTTAACCTTTTATCGACAAGAAAAGACCCTTTTTAGCCTATTTCTATACTATTATCAATTACTATACAGTCTGGCATATAAGTTAGCTGTATAATAACTTAATTTTTAAAATTTCAACAAATCGTAGAACTATTTTATTTAAAAAAATTCACCACACAAAAATATTTCGATATAAAAAGGAAAAAAAATCAACGTAAGCAAAATTTCCATCTGGGTCGTGAAAGGGCGTGAATAGCGTCGTAGATATTCAATCAGCAACAAAGCGAAACGTGATAAGACAGCTAAAATTCCATCTCTAATAATTTTTTATAATATTTTCCTTATACAATAGGTATCTATAATTCACGATGTATAATGAATATGTTTTACGCGTCGGAAAAACGGGGTTCGGGGTTAAAATATATCACGATTGTATAACCGAGGGGTTGTTTGTATGGTAACAAGGCGTTTTATTGCCTTCCCGCCACGTTTCTGAATTGAACCACGATTGTAAATGCAATAACAAAAGAGGGACTAAAAAATTCCTTCAATAATTTCAAAATGAGGATTTTACAATTTATGAAGTTATTTGTCTGATATCATTAATAAACTTTTGGAAATTGATTAGCCCCCTTCTAAAGGAGCGTCTTGGAGGGCCCTCTTGGGATATGCAGATTCCTCCTTTTTGTTCTGTCAACAAAACTTGATTTTAGAAAAGCGAAGGATCTCTTTTAATTAAATTCCTTTTTCTAATATAAAATAAAAATGATGCTTGAAATAAAGTATACCCGCTATACAAACGAAGGTACACTATTTTTAATTCTACTATGTTCAAGCACTATCCAATTTGGAAGAGATGGAAGAACTAAAGAAAATCTTCAAACTATGACACAGAAGGGAAGGAATTCAGTGCTGCATAAAAGTGGTGGGAGAGTCCAGGAGGGTAGGGGAGGTGGTGGGAAGAGGTATTTAGTGAAAAATCTGTCTAGAACCCATTGGAGAAAGCTCCAGATCAGACCTTTTTTTCGGGTTTGGAGCATTAGAAGAGTCATATTTGAGTAAAACCTTGAAAGTTTGATATGTTCGAACTTTCAAAAGGACGTCACTTTTCCCTCTTTTCAAATTAAAATGCGTAAAATGATTGATTGAGTTCGAGTTTTTGATCTTTTCGTCCTTGAGGCGACGGACATGAAGGTCATGCATCATCATCGCTCACTATCAGTTAATTGCTCCTGTCCAATTTTTATCGTGGAAAACCCTCGAAAAAATGTAAAAGTTTGACCCTTTAATTCTTAGTGTAAAGGCGTAATTGACGACAAAATCAACCCGAGCTATAAATTAATTCGAACTTGGCATTAGCCCTTGAGAAGGGACCAAGTCAAACGAAGAATCAATCAGGAAGTTGAAATTTGTAATATTCCGAGATACAGCTCCCTTAATCAACTGATCCACCCCCCCTTTTCACCCAAATAACCAATCAGTGTAAGTGATTCGATGTAACAACCCCCCCTTCTTCTTAACTTTCTATTACGTCGTAACTTTCCGTCCTAGTCTCTCGGGAAGTTCCGTATGTATTCTTAAACGTGAAGTCACCCGAAAGGGCCGTTACGTCTTGAAAAGGTATCTCCTTTTAGTGTGTTTGGCCGCCATCAGCAAGTGGGTCTAGCACTCCCAAGCCGACACTAACTTACACTTCACATTCTCACACCTCCCTTTTCTTTCTATATATTGAAATTCATGTCTTTTCACCATTATATAATATTATATTGAAAATTATAAATTTTTTCGACGTTTTGTTCCATCTTTAATATGAAAGTTAATAATAAATATTAGTATTATAGCGAGAGAGTTGTTGAGGGTTGTAGCTAATGGTCTAGTCCCCACACCCCTTCTCTTTAGCATCGTGCCCGGAGGCTACTAATGACTTGCTTCTCGGCTCAACTTACTCCGTTCGCCCTCCGACTACCCCGTCTCCTTACTAATTACCTCGAAGGCTTCCACGCGACTTCATTCAGCCATCGGGACACAAGTTACCTTGTCTAAGCCCTCTCACCCCCAACGAGCACTTCGAACCCCCCCTCATGGGCTTAACCTCTAAACTGTCGAAGTGCTTAAATTAATTTTGTTTGTTACTTAAGTTCTTTGATTCGGTAATATTGTAATCAGGCGCGGACTGGCCCGTGGTGGAGGGGGGACAGAACCCCCCCCCCCGCCTTTTTTAGCTTGAGTTTTGACCCTTTTTGGACACTAAAGGCCCTCTTTACCTCGATTTTTGGACATTAGGGGATCTTTTTACCACAATTTTGTATATTTACGACTACAAAGCCCTTCTTAGCTTGATCTTTGATCCTGTTTGGAAACTAGGGGCCCTTTTTACCTCGATTTTTGGACATTAGGGGATCTTTTTACCACAATTTTGTATATTTACGACTACAAAGCCCTTTTTTGCTTGATTTTTGATCCTGTTTGCACACTAGGGGCCCTTTTTACCTCGATTTTTGGACATTAGGGGACCTTTTTACCTCGTTTTTTTGACACTAAAGGCCCTTTTTACCTCGATTTTTGGACATTGGGGGATCTTTTTATCACAATTTTGTATCATTACGACTACAAAGCCCTTTTTAGCTTGATTTTTGATCTTGTTTGGACACTAGGGGCTCTTTTTACCACGAGTTTTGCACATTAGGGGACCTTTTTACCTCGATTTTTGGACACTAATGGCCCTTTTAACCTTGATTTTTGGACATTTGGGGATCTTTTTATCACAATTTTGTATCATTACGACTACAAAGCCCTTTTTAGCTTGATCTTTGATCCTGTTTGGACACTAGGGGCCCTTTTTACCTCGATTTTTGGACATTAGGGGACCTTTTTACCTCGATTTTTGGACAATAAAGGCCCTTTTTACCTCGATTTTTGGACATTAGGGGATCTTTTTACCACAATTTTGTATATTTACGACTACAAAGCCCTTTTTAGCTTGATTTTTGATCTTGTTTGCACACTAGGGGCCCTTTTTACCTCGAGTTTTGGACATTAGGGGACCTTTTTACCTCGATTTTTGGACACTAAAGGAACTTTTCACCTCGATTTTTGGACATTAGGGGATCTTTTTACCAGAATTTTGTATATTTACGACTACAAAGCCCTTTTTATCTTGATTTTTGATCCTTTGTGGACACTAGGGGCCCTTTTTACCTCGATTTTTGGACGTTAGGGGACCTTTTTAATTCGATTTTTGGACACTAGGGGGCCTTTTTACTTCAATTTTTGGACATTAGAGACTCTTTTTACCTCGATTTTTGGACATTAGGGGCCCTTTATATTTCGATTTTATATAATTACGACTACAAAAGCCCTTTTTAGTTAGATTTTTGATCCTTTTAGGACACTAGAGGCCCTTTTCTCCTCGATTTGTGAACATGATGGGCTCTTTTACCTAAATTTTTGGACATTGGGGGCCCTTTTTACCTCGATTTTAGGACATGGACCCCTCCCCCCTCTCGGGCGAACCTTAACTGAAAACCCACCCACACCCTAAGGTCCCAGTCCGCCCCTGATTGTAATAACGATTGAAATTATAAATAAGCGGATGTTCGTCATATACATCATGCTAAGATCGTTAGGTTTTTGGTGTATAATTAGCAGCGAAGAATTCATTTGGTTTGTTTATGGGGTAACCACTCACGTTATTCGATGTGTTCCGAATACGAGGAGGAAGAAAAAAAATTTTAATTCGGCGGCCGTTCCGCGTTTATGAGTCCTGACCCCTGGAAAAATGTGTGTTTAAGACCTTTTTTTTCGTTCCCTCCCTCTTGGGTCGATAATAATGACCATCCCGGTTAAACGGGAGCGAGGCCTAACCCATAACCGAGAGGGGCCTGAAACTCGAGCGGAATACACATGAGAATCTTTCTAACGACTCGCATGCCTTTGACAGGGGAGGCCTCATTGATAAGTTAACTGGAATCGTTTTACCCACAAGGATCAGGACCCCAAAAAAGAAAAACCGAACGTCAGTAACATGATTTTTTAAAAACACCGATTCAGACAATTTTTCACACTTTCACATCTTTTGTACAGAAAAATGAAGTTGAAGGGTGTATAGAAAAAACCGTTTTTAAGGTGGTTTTCGACGAAGTTTTTTATTTAAAACCGTGAAAGTCTTGCGTGCGTTTTTATGTATTTGCTAACATAGGAGGTGGAGAGTGTAAGGACACGGTAGATTTAGAAAGGTGCAGGATTTTCGGCAAAGTAATGGAGCCTGGAAGTTCTTGCCAAGCCATTACCCGCCTTTTCCACCTGTCGTTATAGCGACGACGCCCTTTTTCCTTGTAGATTTGAGCTATTTTTTCCTCCTTCTTTTTCCTGAGTGACGAAACGCATGGGGAGGGGTGGCGGCGTATTTGCGACATGTCGAATGGGGTATAAGGCAGAGGAAATGTCAACATTTGAGATGGGCAAAGGATAAGATTTATCTACTGGGAAGCGGGAGAATAGAGGAAGGCGGGGAAGTGCCCCTCAGGATATACCCCTCGAATTCTGTTTATACTCGACTCCATTTGTCGTATATTTTGACAAAAACGCTACTTAAGGAAAATTCGTTTTTATCTCGGTTATTTCCCCTTCAATAAAAATAAAAGCACCGCATTTCGGAAGAAGGAACCACAAATAAAAACCAACTATGTAGCCTCAAGACTCCTTCATTTGAAGGAAAAAACCTCACAATTTTCTCAAGTTCAAAAGTGTGTTTTAGATTAGTTTTGAAGTAAAGCCCTATAAGGTAAACTTCTTGAGTTATTGATTCATTACCTTTATATTTTTAAAATTATTTCATCCTTTTACAATAATTTTATATAAATATTTTAAACTTCACTGGTTTCAACCAATTTTTCAACCAATGCAAAGGACAATAATTTTCGATTCATTTGAACTAAAGCCAAAAGCCTCCGTGAGACCTCAATAGCCTGCTTTCCTCCTGAATTACGATAAAAATTTAATAAATAGGCTAACAAAATTACCCCTAAATCAACAAATAACACAAACTATAGACTCAACTTCGAGGATAGGACGCAGAAAGAGGCTGAAAGAAGAATAGCGACTTCGTGGAAGAAATATTGGAGTTTAAAAGATATCATGAAAAACAACGCGGTTTCGAATAAAGGAAAAGGCAAAGTATTCGACATGTGTATCCTCCCATGCCTAACATATGCATCACAGACTTGGCCACTAGGAAAAAAGATTCTAAGAAGACTTGAAGTTACGCAGTTGGCTATGGAAAGGAGTATGCTGAGTGTAAAACGAAAAGATCGAAAAAGAAATGAAGATATTAGGAAGAAAACAGGAGTACGGGACATCAAAGAGAGGATAAAAAGGATAAAATGGAAATGGGCAGGACACGTCGCAAGGATGGATAAAGATAGATGGGCAAAGAAGACAACCCTCTGGACACCATTGTTCGGTAACAGAAAAAGAGGAAGACCAAAGAAAAGATGGGACGAAGATATACAAGGATTCACCAAGAAGAAAGACTGGGATATAGCAGCCAAAAATAGGGAAGAATGGAAGAAAATGGAAGAGGCCTATGCTCTGAATTAAGGGCCATCAAAGATGAAAGAATACATCGAAGAAGAAAACCAAGAAAATTTTTTTAATTTAATGTAAATAATTTGATAATAAAAAGGCTTATTTATTTATAGACTCAACAATCGCCAAATACGTATCAATCTTCCCAAATATGTATTTTAGTTTTGTCGGTGTTTACAGTCTGTTTATGAGAGGGACAATATATTTTATGGATGGTGTTCCATTTCTTATGAAGTTCTATTTGACTGTGCTATTTGGCTGTTTGTTGTAAGCATTAATAAATAAATAATAATAATAATTTGATTATCTGACCCAAGAACAATATGCGGGAGCATAGACTAGTGACATGTTCCATAATAGTGTATATTAACTGAGTTGCATTGCACATTGTAAATGAAGGTCCTCCTCCTCCTCCTCCTCCTCCTCCTCCTCCACCCCTCTACTATTTTTTCACAGATTAGGTAGAAAAAAAACTGCGCAATTTTTTTTGTATTGGTCCTGGAGCTTGCCCAGAGACACGAACTTTCTCAAAGGTCTACAGATTTCGGGGGATCCATAAATTTCGGGGGAAATGAATCCTTTTTTTTCTAACATAACTTAAATTTGGTGATAATTTTCTGAAAATGGGAATAATTTCACTCAAACTCAATATAATTACCTAATTAGTTAATTACCTAATTAATTTATGAAAAAAAAAAATTTTTTTCAATCATAACTTGAATTTGGTGATAATTTTATGAAAATGGGAATAATTTCACTCAAACGCAATATAATTATCTAATTAGTTAATTAATTATTTAGGTAATTAATTTTTGAAAAAAATTTTTTTTTTCAATTATAACTTGAATTTGGTGATAATTTTATGAAAATGGGAATAATTTCACTCAAACTCAATGTAATTACATAATTAGTTAATTAATTAATTAATTTTTGAAAAAAAAAAAATTTTTTTTTCAATCATAACTTGAATTTGGTGATAATTTTATGAAAATGGGAATAATTTCACTCAAACTCAATATAATTACCTAAATAGTTAATTAATTAATTAATTAATTTTTGAAAAAAAAATTTTTTTTTTTTTCAATCATAACTTGAATTTTATGAAAATGGGAATAATTTCACTCAAACTCAATATAATTACCTAATTAGTTAATTAATTAATTTTTGAAAAAAATATTTTTTTTCAATCATAACTTGAATTTGGTGATAATTTTATGAAAATGGGACTAATTTCACTCAAACTCAATATAATTACCTATTAGTTAATTAATTAATTAATTAATTAATTTTTGAAAAAAAAAATTTTTTTCTCAATCATAACTTGAATTTGGTGATAATTTTATGAAAATTGGACTAATTTCACTCAAACTCAATATAATTACCTAATTGGTTAATTAATTAATTAATTTTTGAAAAAAAAAATTTTTTTTCAATCATAACTTGAATTTGGCGATAATTTTATGAAAATGGGAAAATTAAGTTAATTAGTCATAATTACCTAATTACATAATTAATTACCTAAGTAGTTAATGAAATTTAATCGGGATCACGTGAAGATTATTTGGTTAAAATTTGGTGAAGATCGGACCGGTAGAAAGCACGTAGCACATTTTTGCTAACTTTAGACAGACATATCTCCGCCATTTTGTCGAATTTCAAAAATCGCTCTCGTCACTTTCAAGATAACCACGAAAGGAAAATTGTGTGAAAATTTCGTGAAAATCGGATGAAAATTGTGGCCGTGAAGTGTTCCGATAAAAAAAGGCGACGGACGGCCGGCACCACAGACAAAGTCATGTCCGGCAAAGATCAAAAGTCAAGACCATTCCCCAAAAACCCGAATCCGACGGTAATACAATAACTTCTCTTTGAGAAAGTTAAAAAACTGGGCAATATTTTCGCCTCCTTTCATAATCCTTCCCTTTTCACGAAAAAAAGCTTAAAGCATCAATAATGAAATAAACGATAGAAAAACGTGCCAAAAGGGCCAAAGATTGAGAAAAGAGGAAAAGAGGGAAGGGGAAATGAATTAAACATTTTGAATTCAAAACGCTCTATTTACATTGAAATTTATGCCAAAAGCTATAACTTGAACATTCGCTTTTTCAATGTGAACACATTAATTCAGACGATTCATTTTTTTCCAGGCCAGCGGCGATCTTTTACCTTATTACATTCCGATATAAATTTAAATTAAAAGGAATTAAGTTAATCCTTTTTTTCTTTTATATAATATAAATAATCTGCGAGGATTTTATTGTGTGGGAGAAGTCGGAAGTTGTGAGGGTGGCGTGCGGAAATGGATACTGAGTCCGGATCCTCGGCCTCGGGGACAAAAGCCGAGAAAATGGTGGTCGGGAAGGCCTTTTATAAATACACACACTCGACATAAATTTAGTACAGGCTCCTGTCCCGTGCATCCACTCCCAATCAGCCTCCGCAGGTCATAAAAACGGCCCCACCCTTTCATCCACAATGGACAATACGATCGAGGACAGAAAAACATTTTTAATCACCTTTTGATCTTCAATTTGACCCAGGTTTTAACGAGGCGAAATAATTTGTTTTTCAAAACGTCCGCATTCTGTTTTATTTTCAATGGAATGCACTCCGACCTTCAATAACGGGGACCATCACAACCAGCTGGTCAACTCTTCTGTCGAGTACTTTCCAGCATTTAGTACAACTGGATGAATACACGCTTTTAAAATTAAGTGAAACTATAAGAAAAGAGTGGAAAAATGCTAAATTAAAGAGACCTCCTGCAAAGGAGAAAAATAAAGGCACGAAAATGAGGCTAATTTTAACATTAAACTTGGCCCCTGGTGGAAATAATAAAAGTTAAGTGAAATGTCCGGAAAATAAAAAAGGCTTCAAGATAAAATTAGGTGCTTAGCAGACATCTTGTTTGCATTGATTTTTTTTTTAAGTTAATTTTTGAACTTTTTATAAATATGAAATTTTGGATCGATAGGCCGCATGAAGCTTTTATCTCTGTCTACATGTTTACTGGTCAAAAGCTGCCCAAATTATTTCAACCTGCAAGCCAGTGGCGGATCCAGAAAGTCCGGAGGGGGCGAACCAGTAAAAATCAGCTTATAAAAAAGTTTTAAACTTTATCTTTAAAAGAAGACGTTGATTTTGAAGTTTTTGACGAAAAATTATCTCTTACAACGTTGACTTTGAGGTTTTTGACGAAAATTTGGCTTTATAAAACGTTGATTTTGAGGTTTTTGATGAAAAATTGTCTCTTAAAACGTTGATTTTGAGGTTTTTGACGAAAATTTGGCTCTATAAAACTTTGATTTTGAGATTTTTGATGAAATATTGGTTTTCAAATAATGAAAATTTTAAGGTTTTTGACGAAAAAGAGCCCTAAAACGTTGATTTTGAGGTTTATGACGAGAAATTGTCTCTTAAAACGATGGTTTTGAGGTTTTTATTATTATTATTTTTTTTATTTTTTTTTAAATTTATTTATTTTTTTTTTTTTTAACGAAAATTATCTCTTAAAATGATGACTTTGAGGTTTTTGACGAAAATTTGGCTTTTTAAAACGTTGATTTTGAGATTTTTGATGAAATATTGGTTCTCAAATAATGTAAATTTTAAGGTTTTTGACGAAAGAGAGCCTTAAAACGTTGATTTTAAAGTTTATGACGAAAAATTGTCTCTCAAAACGTTAATTTTGTTGTTTTTTGACGAAAATTATCTCTGAAAACGTTGTTTTTGACGAAAATTCGGCTTTATAAAACGTTGGTTTTGAGGTTTTTGACGAAAATTTGGCTTTATAAAACGTTGATTTTGAGGTTTTTGATGAAATATTGTTTCCCAAATAAAGTAAATTTTAAGGTTATTGACGAAAAAGAGCCTTAAAACGTTGATTTTGAGGTTTATGACTAAAAATTGTCTCTCAAAACGTTAATTTTGAGGTTTTTTGATGAAAAATAATTGTCTCTTAAAAGTTGATTTTAAAGTTTTTGACAAAATATTTGTCTTTTAAAACTTTGATTTTAAGGTTTATGACGGAAAAAATGTACCTGCTGGAAATTCACAGTTTCGACAAAAGACGAAGAAATAATAAATGAAATGGAATAATTTCCTAGGTTTAAGGTCGTTCAATGGGCTTAGAAGGGATAAAGGATAAACAAATATGTTCAAAAGACAAGAGTGGGGGATTTGCATAGCTAATAAAGAGGATTAAGAATGTTTATACCTTTATCACCCTCGAATGATAATCATCGATGGAAAGATTTTTAAAGTTTACCTAAAAAGTACCAACCCTCTTATTTAGAATTTGGGAGCTTTGTGTACGTGATTGAAATAGAACAAAGAGGATTTGAATTAATTAAATTTACCCCTCCATCTAACATATTATTGGATAGGGTTTCCCAAAAGGGAAGCACGTCACTCAAAGATCCTTTAGGCCCTAATTAATCCCTTGGAAACTCCTACGACGATGCCCTTATAGACCATGTCGCCAGTGCACGATCAACTAGGAAAAGCTCGAATTTGCATTCATGCCCCGCATTCGCTCGCTTTGTTATTTAATTAGCGATTTCTATATTGAGCTCCCTAAATAAATAAAGAGATCAAACAAAATAAGAAATGAAAGAAAAACATGGCCGAAGCCCCCCTCGAGGAGCAAAATAAGTTTATATAAGAGAAAAGGTTGTCTGCTAAAGTGGACAAGGGTTGACAAGAAACTTCCCCCCCAACCTCGCCCTTTTCGTCCGAGAATGTCCCAGCTCTAGGCACCCGGATAACAACCCTTGACAGAAAATCGCAATCCCTGATATACGTACATACAAAACAAGAACTGCACTTTATATTTTTATTATATTCCTTAATCGTAATTCTTCAGATTTTTGTTCTTTTGAAAAACATTGAAAACCAAATTTTGGATGGAATTAAAAATGAGTAAAACGTGAATAGTAAAACGTCAATCTAAGCCCGAAAAGGCCAAATAAAAGAAATAAATAAGGTATTTTGTTTCTCTAAGGAACTATGTAGGGTTGGTCCCCTACCCCTACACTTTTGATCGTTAATTGCTTCTCGATAGTTGATTATAAATGGAAATCGAATTTTCTACAACGTTTACTTAGTACGCTTTTTTGATTAGATAACTCCTTCCTTCCTTTTTGCGACTTTTCTAAAATCTGACTTTTTTCATAGAAAAAACTCGAAAATCTCCCTTTTTTTGTCGCCTCGTAGCTCAGAAACCTTAGGTCCTAGAAAAAATCTTAGTAAATCAAATCTGTAGCAAATTTTATAAGCTTTAATTTTGTTTTTATAAACTGAAAAAACGTGAAATTTCAATTTTTGAATGAAATTTGTTTTGAAATTTTTTGAAATTTACCCCCATCGCTGCCTATTTATCGCTAATTGCAGGTAATTAAATTATCTACAACTTTTATTAAGTACACTTTTTTGATTAGATGACGTCTTCCCTCCTTCAGAGGTCAAAATAGAAAACCCCGTTTTTTTTCCACCTCGTAGCTCAGAAACGTTTAGTCCTACAAAAAATTGTATTAGCTCAAAATATTAGAAAATTTAAAACTATTTAATTTTGTACTAATAATTATTTCGCCTAGGACCTACGGTTTTCGAGATATTTGCGAAAAACGAAAAAAATCACTTTAAAAACGCTCCTGACGCCAAAACGCACTGGTTTCGGTAGGGGAATTTTGTTAATCAGGGGACCAACCCCTATACATTTCCGTAGATTAACAAAATACTTGACTGGACTAGAAGGGTTCCCTAAATTGACTCATTTTTTACCTTAAAAATAGTCAAAAAGTACATTTCGAGTGAAATCAAAAAATGAAAATTTTGCTCCAAAACAGTGAAGAATTCGGATGGTTCAGAATTCGTTTTTTTCACCCTTAAAACGGTCAAAAAGCAGATTTTCTACGATTTCCAAAAATGCGAATTTCCATGTCCAAAAATTGAAGAGGTCCTTTGGTGATGGAGAAAAAAAGGTTTTTATATCCGAAAGAAGGCTTAGAAGTAGTGATTTTTACAAAAAGTGAAAACTAAACATGGAGCCAAATCCTCAAAATCTCCCAAATCTTGAACGGCCCTTTTAACTCAAAATATTTTTTTTGTAAGCCATTCTCTTCCCACGAACATTTGGAATATTAAAAATTCTACCTCTCAAACTCATACCTCTTTCATTTCAATGTTTTATGTCACGAAAAACGACTGACTAAAATAAAAGCAGAATAAATGACTCGGTTTCGATATTTTTGTTATTTTGAACCCATCCCTTTACCCTCATATAAAAGGTTTAAAAATTCAAACACACGCCTTTCACCGTGCAGAATAATACACCAGGCACTTTCAAACTTGGAAAAACAAGTTCATCCCAGCACTCTTCCCAGCAAAAGTTGCTTTACTTCATTCTCTAGGTCAGTTAGTTTTCTGGCAAGTGGTCCGAACATCCTTTTCTTTCTTGGAAAATATAATATTTTATTATTTAGAAACTTCTCAACAACCCCGAGGGATCCTGGCAACGTTTCTTTTACCGGTATGGACGGAAATTCTTATTGTAATGTTGACTCTTAAAATGCTTGTAAATAATTTATTGTTATGAAATTGGAGGGAAAATAACAGGATTTTTTGAGGATGACGATTCAGAGTTTTCTGAACGTTTTTAGGGAAACACTCTCGAAACGTCTTGTCAAGGAATATCACTCGACGTCGCTCCTGTACATTTAACACGAGCTGACGTCACGTCAGTGAATTTCTGAGGAATTAGCATCATCTTCGACCGCATATCCGTTAAAGACTAAAATTAATATTCTGGAGCTTAATTATTATCCTTTATGATATAAATAAGCGAATTGTGGAGTCCCTTATTCTTGTGGTGCCCTTTTACCCCTTTGTGGTGTCCCATGTTTTTTATTGTGGTGCCCCATTTGAACCAATTGTGGTGCCCGTTTACCCAATTGTGGTGTCCCATCTTCTCTACTGTGGTGCCCCATTTGAACAAATTGTGGTGTCCCTTCTTCTCTATTGTGGTGCCCTTTCTTCTCTATTGTGGTGCCCTTTCTTCACTGTTTAGGATCCCCATTTTACAACATTGTGGTGTCCTTTTTTTCTCCAAATTGTGGTGCCCTTTTACCCCATTGTGGTGTCCCATTTTAACAAATTTTGGTGCCCGTTTACCCCATTGTGGTGTCCCATCTTCTCTATTGTGGTGCCCCATTTTATCAAATTGTGGTGCCCATTCTTCTCTATTGTGGTGCATTTTCTTCACCATGTGGTGCCCCTTCTTCACTGTTTAGGATCCCTATTTTACAACATTGTGGTGTCCTTTTTTATCCAAATCGTGGTGACCTTTTACCCCATTGTGGTGTCCCATGTTCTCTATTGTGGTGACCCTTTTTACCAAATTATGGTGCCATTTTATCTCACTATGGTGTCCGATATTCCCTATTGTGGTGACCCTTTTTACCAAATTGTGGTGCCCCTTCTTCTCTATTGTGGTGCCCTTTCTTCACCATGTGGTGCCCCTTCTTCACTGTTCAGGATGCCCATTTTACAACATGGTGGTTCCCCTTTTAACCCAGTTTGATCTCCCATCTTATCTACAGTGGTGCTTCTTTCCCATTGTGGAGCTCTTTTAGCCCATTGTAGTGACCATTCTCCTCTTATACCCCATTGTGGTGTCCCTTTCTTTCTATTGTGTCAACGTTTTTTTTACTCCATTATGTTGTTCATGAAAAGTATTCGATTACGCATGCTGTCATTGGGTGAATGGCACGAAACGTCGTAAATTGAAACCATTGTTTCACACAATAATTTATATAATTATGAAACTATAATGAAGCTTCACTTTTTTTCTCTCTCTCTATGCTAAAAATAATAAAGGTCGGGATTTTATTTTACCCTAACCTGCGTCCCTTAGTCATAAAAAATTTATTAGGTACTTTCAAAGTCCATCATAAAATTTGAACATTATTTATGATTACAGAGGGAAAACTGACATAATAATCTGTAAAATATCTTTTTTTGGCATGAAAAATATTTATTATAGCTATTGAAAACTAGTTGTAAATAAAATGAGATTTTAATATCCCTTGAAAAAGTAGATTTGGTCTAGTCAGTCATTGGTCACTGTAGGAGCTTGATCGTGATGACGTAGGAATCGAATTTCTTTGAAATAAGATGTTTGTCATGTGACCTTGACCCTTTGTTTGGTGGACGTCACTCGTTTTTGATATTTCCTGTCCGTCTGGGCGTGACAGTTCGCTAAATGAGGAAATCGGATTTTCCGAGGGAAAGGTTCTCCCTCAGAAAATCAGTTTGAATAACATAATTGCGAGGGTCCCTTTTTCATCAAAAGCTCTTTTTAACGTCTCTGTGGTGGAGTTCACAAAGGAAGGAAAAAGACGCCTTTTCACACAGGAAAAAAAAATCGTGCAATTTACCCAACCAGGATTACAAACCTTGAAAGTTTTATAAGTACAGAAAACTCCTTTGAGGAATATGTCAATTTTTTTATTTTAATTTTTTAGTTTATTGTTATGAAAAGTGTGGAGGGAATAAAGCCAGTAAGACGTAAATAATAAAAGAAGTAGGTCAGGAAGGGATACGAAAATGGACCCTTTATAAAAAGTATTGCTTTATGGATGAAATACTCTATTCACTACAGCATCTCAGTATTTTGATTTATTTTAATCAACTTCGTTTTGTCCTCAAAAGGACAATAAAAGGGTTACCATTGAAACAGCGGTTTTGGAAAAGGGTCAAGGAGGGCATTGTAGAGAGAAGGACTGGAGCTTGTGGTAGGATTTTGTGAGGAGGTCGGGTGTGTCTGGGTATCTGAGAGTGTCTGGGAGTGCCTAGGAGTGTTTATGGAGGTCTGGGGGTAGTCAGGGAGCGTCTTGGGGTTTCGTGAGCGTCTGATGGTAACGGTGTATCTCTTTAAGTGTCTGGGAATGTTTAGGATTGTCTGGGTGTGTCTGGGGCTGTCTGGAAGCGTCTGTGAGTGCCTGAGGTTGTCTCGGAGTGTCTGGGGGGGGTGTCATGGCTGCCAGATTCACCTTTTAGGCCCATTTTAAATCCGATATTTTCCTCAAATAGTCACTCAAAAAATAAATAGATCCAAATTCGTTCTTATGTTTTTCCAACCTTAATTTAAAAGGTTTCAGACAATGGATCCCAAATAAATCAGTCGAGCTGATCGTGCATTTTAAATTGATGAGGGGGTTCGGGATAGGATGAAACGGCTAAATGGTCCACCGATTACGGTTTACTGGGTATCAGATACTATCAGATATTCCGTTAACTGCGTTCGGAGCTTAACTCGGCCATTTGCCTTGCGGGGAGTGAGTTGCGGATCGTTTGATTGGGAGGAGGGAGGCTTCGGGACCCGTTTAATATCGTTCGGCCTCGTTAATCAGCCAATCCGCGGACCCTTTTTATTTAAAAAGATTCAAAAATAAAATAAATCCTAGAAATCGAATTGAAATCCGGCAATACGAATGGAGAATGTGTTCGCTAATGTTTACATAAAAAAAAACTAAGTGAATTGAAATCCTCAGCATCCCGACGGACCGGAAGAGCGATAACGAAACTCGTGAAAAGGCGTAAAGTTCGAAAGAGAAAAGGGGGAAAAAAAGGCTGTTGGGGTTAATGTAGCGTAAGGAAGAAACGTCTTTCTATCAAAAACGTTTAATGATTAGTAGTTCTGACGTTTTTGCTTGTTTTCTAAATTTATAGCCTATGATTTCCAATTATTTCGAAGGAATCAGACCGGGATGAATGAGATTTCTCGGGGTCCTAAAGGTGGAAGATCAGTTCTCGATAACGTCGGGGTTTGAGTCTCGAGTATTTTCCTCTTTGATCTTGCGATTCCGAGCCAATAACAAGCGACCCTCCTGGTTGCGATTGAACGTCGACTCAAACCTACCTTAATCGAATTCACGTCGAGTCTCTTATAAACAAACATTTCTTTCAACGATTCGATTATATCTTTCACAATTCGTTTTCGTCTGATCAATAAATATTGCCCTCAGGTGATTTCCGGTTCTTATTTAGCTTGCTTTTGAGTTTAAAGGAATGAAGGATTCCGGGGTATTGGGGTTACTTGGGGGAGGTAGTTAGGCTGTGGTTGACAGAGTAGGGTGATATTTTGGGGGGGTTTAGTGGGTTTTCAGGATTAAAATTTGGGGAGTGTGGATAGTTTGGGTTTTTTAGGAGAGTTTGGGGATTTGAGATGGTTGGGGGAATAGTTTGGGGATATGGGGGAGGTTAGGGGCATAGTTTGGCGGGATTTTAAGGTTTCGTGGTATTGTTTGGGGGATTTGAGGGAGGTTATGGTTTAGTTTAGGGATTTTGGGGGAGGTTGGGGGCATAGTTTGGGGGATGTTTTGGAAATTAGGGCCATAGTTTGGTTGATTTTAGAAGGTAACGGACATAGCTTGGGGGATTTTAGAAGGTAGGGTATAGTTTGGGGGATTTTAGAAGGTTAGGGCATAGTTTGGGGGATTTTAGAAGGTTAGGGCATAGTTTGGGGGATTTTGGGGAGGTTGGGGGCATAGATTGGGGGATGTTTTGGAAATTAGGGCCATAGTTTGGTTGATTTTAGAAGGTAACGGACATAGCTTGGGGGATTTTGGAAATTAGGGCCATCGTTTGGTTGATTTTAGAAGGTAACGGACATAGCTTGGGGGATTTTGGAAGGTGGGGTATAGCTTGGGGGATTTTAGAAGGTTAGGGTATTGTTTGGGGGATTTTAGAAGTTTAGGGGTATTGTATGGGAATTTTAGAATGTTTGGGGTATTGGTTGGTGGATTTTAGAAGGTTAGGGGTTTTGTTTGGGGGATTTTAGAAGGTTAGAGGTATTGTTATGGGAATTTTAGAATGTTTGGGGTATTGGTTGGTGGATTTTAGAAGGTTAGGGGTTTTGTTTGGGGGATTTTAGAAGGTTAGAGGTATTGTTATGGGAATTTTAGAATGTTAGGGGTATTGATTGGGAGATTTTAGAAGGTTATGTATATTGTTTGGGGGATTTTAGAAGGTAAGGGACATAGTTTAGGAGATTTTAGAAGGTTTGGGTATTGTTTGGGGGATTTGGGGAGGTCAGGGGCATAGTTTGGGGGTTTTGATAAGGTTGGGTATTGTTTGAGGGATTTGGAGGAGGATGGAGGAATAGTTTGGGGGAGTTTAGGAGGTTAGGGACATAGTTTGGGGTTCGATAAGGTCAGGGATATAGTTTGGGGATATTGGAAGGTTAGTGGTATTGTTTGGGGGATTTTAGAAGCTTAGGGGTCCTGTTTGGGGGATTTGGGGGAGGTTAGGGGCAAAGTTTGGGGGATTTTAGAAGGTTAGGGACATAGTTTGGGGCGTTTGATAAGGTCAGGGGTATAGTTTGGGGGATTGAAAAACGTTAGGGGTATTAAACAATATGTTTGGGGGATTTGAGCAAAGTTATGGGTAGTATAGTTGGATAAGACTAGAATGATAAAATTTTACTGTTTTAAATGACGAAAGTTTTGGGGAATCAGGAGAGTGAGTTATTTTCAGGGTTGACCGGTGGCACCGGATGGACCCGTTGATGAGTGGGGGAAAGTGTAAAAGTTAACCTTATTTCAATTATTATAGAACTGAGGTCACATTTTGGCTCTGTAGAATAAAAGGAGAACGTCACACGAGACGTGCGAATAGCGTTACAGTAATTCGAAACCGTAGACTTTCAGAAGAACAATTGAGTTTGGAGGACAACAAAGAAGCGTCCCCATCCCCATCTCCCCAGAGGGATACAGGCTTTCAACTAAATATTGAAAATGACGTCTTACGCATTGAAAATGTTCTAAACCAAAGGGAGATTTTAAAAAAGAAGGTTTTAACCCTTCAGAAATCCCCCAGGGCAAAAGGAAGCTCTAAACAACTAACCTACTTTCATCCACAATACCCGACCAATCTTCCCCTCTTTTATTTCACCACTTTTCTGGACTTTACGATTTTTTTAAGAACCCAGAGAGAAAAATTTTTTAAGCCAAAAAAAGGTTTGAAAGTATTTTGAGAGGTATCGGGAAATCCTTTTGATAAAAATTCATCATTTTATATCCACCTCCTCGATTCTCATCATTTCTCATATTCCCCTTCTCCCGGATATACGCATCTCCGAGTGAATAATTCACAATTTCCGGGTTTTCCACTCTGTTTTTTCACGTAAAAGTGAAAAATTAGATAAAAAATTATTTATAATTTTTTATAGGATTTGAAAAATCGATTATTTTCGCAATAAATAAAATGGTGAGGCCGACCCCAATAGCCTTCTTTCCTCCGGAAATCTGCTAAAATTAAAGTCTGGAGCTGCCCACAACCATAGACCCATCTAGACACCCCACCTACAGGCGATGAGGAACAACCGTGCTGATTCCAGAAATTTCACGAGATCGCGCCAAGAGCGAGAATTTCGGATGTTTATTTACATTTTAGCTCTAACTATGACAAAAATGTTGCCGATTCTCTCTTTTATAGTAACATTGTTGCCGAAATATGACTTCCCATTTCACCACTAGAGTGTGTCGTATAAATTAGATGGGTTTTAAATAAACAGTTAAACAATATATGGTATTCTGTTATTTTGATTGAAAATAGATTCTTTGAATCGTTTCTCATGGAAATGCGTGATAGCCGATTGACGAAATAGAATAGAGGAACGAACTATTGACGGATAACATGGGAAATTGACTGTACAAATAGCCTGTTGCTGGGATGACGTCGATATGAGTATTTGCATCACCCGTACACTCTCCTGGTTTATACTTTATGTATTTAGTAAACAGTTAATAAATCAACGATATAGGACATTGATATAACAAAGTGGAGGTTTTGGTTACAAAATTTTGCCAAAATGAAAGTTTGAAAGAGCATCCATTTAATGCAAAGTTCGCATTAGCAGCTAATGGTTCGATTTTGAAGGGGCTTTAAACACCGCCTGTAATTAAACCACGGAATCGGTTTTGCGGCCTAGTCGAAATCAACTATTAACGTCCCGAACGGGAACAAATACTTCAAACGGTGAATCGTGAAAGGGAATTTTCGCTTCTGGAAAGGGAAGGACTGAAGAGAAAGTGAGATAGTAAACGAGGGAGGGCGCTAATGTGGACGATTTGAGGGCTTCCCCCCTTTTCCACCTTCAGGTCCAATGAATATTTGATTTCCCATCATTCTCCGTCTCTTTCTCGCTTACATCCGACCTACAACCCTTCACCTCCTCCTCTTCCACCGCAGCAAGAGTTACGCAGACGTTTCTCTTGTAACTTACACCCCCAAACTTCCCTCGCGGCCTCCTTTTCCATGTCTCAGAGGATTTGCTCCGCTGAATAATTGAAAATTCAGATCACAGATCGTTTAGCAGAGTTCATGTCTTTTAAATTTTTAAACTGTTTGTCTTACATATTAAAAAAAAATCTTTGGATTTTTTCTTCTTTTAGGTGAACAAAAGGTCTAAAGGGACAATTATAACGTTCTCAGATACATGCTCCTCTGTTCTCCCCATTCATTACGTTGATAAGAAAGCTTTCGGAGAGTAAAAGCTGAGATAAGGGATGGTAATTAAGATATGGTTCCCGCCCTTTTGGGCCGACCAAGTCCCAGCCATCCATCAAGTCCACCTTGTCCGACTCTCATCAATCCCCTGTCCGGTTCGACAAAATCGAGCCAAAAAAATTTATAAAAATATATTTAAAAAAAAAACGCAATTTTTTTTTGTCGTTCAATCAACAAGGAGAGAGTAAAAATAAAAATAAAACTCGAAAAAGGAGCGGGACTCCGAACGGAAAATTGAAAAGGCAAACAGAGTGGCGAAAAGGGTTTTTTTCATTAAGGGACTCTTCTCTACGCTCAATTTTGGCCGTACGCAAACAGACATTGAAGTGTCCCCGAATGTAAGAAAAACCTAAAAACAGAATGAATATTTATAGCCAATTTCAAAATTGAATTTTCAGATTTAACTTCGGTTTGTAGGTTTTATGACGTCACTAAAGTCGTAGTTATAAAGGAGGATCCCCTTAGGAGGTTTCTCATATAGTTTACTGACCTCTACTAACACTAATTACGCCTACATCCCCATATCCCCCAATCTTCCAACTCAAATACCCCCTCCCTTACCTCCCCCCAACCTCACACCTCTTTTCCCCAAAGTTTGAATTTATGACATTTCGTTTATGACATGTCAAAACCAAACAAAGAATCACAAACCAATTCGTTATGTCACCAGGAACAAATATGACCTGCTGTTATATGAAAAATTGAAGTTTTTTCAATTATCTCGAATACAGCAGTTCGGAGAAGAAAAAGTAATAAAATAAAAGTTGTAGGAAATTAAATTTTCTATAGGATAAAGTTATTGAGTATTCCATAACACAATTTTTTTGCAATTATTTCAAAAACAGGAGGTCCAAAATTAAAAATTAATAAAATAAAAGTTATAGAGAATCAAATTTCCTTTGATATAAAGTTACCGAATTTAATGAACTTAATTTTGAATGTTAAAAATGACGAAAATATGAAATATTTAAGACTTCATACGTTAAACCAGATTGCTCCGACTTCTCTTTATTACGTTTTTGCCATCTTGTGATTCATGTGACGACAGATGGGCTAAAAGGGTGAAATGACAAATGTCTCACTCGACAAAATAAGTGGGACGACTCGCGGTTGGTGAAAAGCAAGGATTTATGTACCAATTTTAATGGTTACATATTGCCCCTCTTTTTAAAAATGGAAATAAAAAACGTTTCTTGTACAAATAGGCTGAAAGCATATTAAAAAAAGGATTTTTTTCGAATTTTTTTTATCCTCAATAAGTTACTGTTAAAGCCCTTAACGTTTTCCAGGGCAAAGGGTGAAGATGGTCTTTAGGGGTGAAAAGAAAATGGGGCAGGTGATGCGAGGGGGAAACATTAAAGGGCGAAATATATCTGCTTATCTTTTGAAGGCACCATGATGGAAGCGTTTTCATGTCTTTCTCAATTTTTACGTTTTTCAACCTTTATATGGAAATTGAAGAAAAAAATTTCATAATATATTGGATTTTTTCTCATCGCCCTCTCTTTTTCTACCTATTTTCTTTTAAGGGTAAATTAAATCGAGGCCTTTCTTGTTTTTTTGGGGCCTTTGTTTGAAACCACGCCGTCCCGTATAGCCAAAACTAATTAACAAAAGAGTTACCTGAACCGTGTTAATTAAGGAACCTGTATTAGGAAATTCTTTTCAAATTTTACCGATACCATTTTATGTGGTTAAATTTGTAATTAGCTGTAAAATTAGCGTTAAAAATTGTAAATAAAAAGCAAAATGAGAAGGGTTACTTCCTGTAGAGGAAATTATTGTATTTCTCATTAAAACGATTTCTTAAAGAGGAGGAAAAAACCGGTTTTTCTAGGTAAAAACCGGTTTTTTAACTACTTTTTTTGCAGCCCTTTATACTTTCATTAAATAAGCATTCCCTAAATCGCTGCACCCCCCCTTTCCTTCCATTAATTCATCACCTTCTCGACTCTTCCCCACATCCCTGCTCTCCTGGACCCTCTCCAACATTCCACTACCTCCCATCACCTCCCCTACCCTCCTAGACGTCCCTTCCACCTCCCAAAAACTCCCACCTGACCCCTACACCCAAGTTTGAGTAGAATTCAATTCTTTTTCGGGGAAAAAAAAGTTTTCAAAAAAAGTTTTCTCCCCTTATTTGACTTTCGGACCATTTTATAAAATGAAAATCTCATCGTCATAAAAAATTAAGCCGGTTTTCTAAAAAAAAGGGCTTTTTAACTTTGATGTCGTTAAAGCGAGAAAAGCCTCTTGTCAGTTCATAATTGATGTTTTGTAATTTCTCTCTTTTTTGCTCAAAATAACGAGAAAATTTTTTATGTGTGGTAAACTTGGGAGATCAATCTGGACATTGGTCTAATGACGTAGGAGGTAAACTTCGATTGTAAACAGAATTCGTGATTCGATGAAATGAATATTCAATAATTTACGCTTTGACGAATATTTAATGCGATGGTTCTCTTTTGGGCTGACACTGACAAGCGTTTAGGTGTTTCCGATATATGGCTTCCAAAAGATGATAACGAGAAGTTACGAGAACTTTTTGTTAAGTTTAAACAACTTTTCAAATTAGGTTTTCCCTTCCAGGGTGAAACTTTTCAAACTCGACGAATCTCATCATTTTCAAAAACGCTTCATGTACCCTATCATGTTTAAGGCTTAAAACGCCATTATTTTCCACTCCGTTATTCTTCAATGTGTGAATATTTTAGAAGGGTTTTTTGTTCTCCTGGAAGTACTGGAAGCTTTTGAGGTGTTCGTCGCCTTTTGTGGTTCCTGAGTGGCGTGGGGCTCGATTTGGCTGAAGACAAAGTCAAAAAACTCGTCAAAATGAACATTCTAAGAGCCAACTTTTTATGAAAAACTTCAAAATCAAGTACAACCTTGATTTTGAAGAGCCAAATTGTCAAAAATCTCAAAACCGAAATTTACAAAGCCAAATTTTTCCTCAAAATCAAGGTTTTAAGAGACATTTTTTCATCAAAAACCTTAAAATCAAAGTTTCAAGGGACGATTTTTTGTCATAAATTTTAAAATCAACTTTTAAGAGACTATTTTTTTTTTTTCGTTAAAAATCTCAAAATCACGTTTCAAGGCTCTATTTTGTCAAAAAACACTTAAAATTTAGATTATTTGAGAACCAATCTTTCGTCAAAAACCTAAAAATCAACGTTTTATGAAGCAAGGTTTTCGTCAAAAACCTCAAAATCAACGTTTTAAGGCTCGTTTAAGTCAAAAACCTTAAAATTTGCATTATTTTAAAACCAATCGTTCCTCGAAAACCTAAAAATCAACCTATAAAGCTAAACTTTCGTCAATAACCTCAAAATCAACGTTTTAAGAGATAATTTTCGTCAAAAAACCTCAAAATAAACCTTTTTAAGAGACAATGTTTTGTCGAAAACTTCGAAATCAACGTTTTAAGAGATCATTTTCGTTAAAAACCCCCTCAAAATCAAAGTTTTAAGGAACAATTTTTCGTCAAAACCCTCAAATCAGCGGTTTAAGAAATAATTTTTGTCAAAAAAAACCCCTCAAAATCAACGTTTTAATGCTCTTTTTCGTCAAAAACATTAAAATTTACATTATTTTTAACCAATTTTTCATCAAAAACCTCAAAATCAACGTTTTATAAAGCCAAACTTTCGTCAAAAACCTCAAACTCAACGTTTTAAGAGATAATTTTCGTTAAAAAAAAATAAAATAAATAAAAATAACGTTTTAAGAGACAATTTTTCGTCAAAAATCTTAAATCAACTTTTTAAGAGATAATTTTCGTCAAAAATCCTCAAAATCAACCTTTTTGAGAGACAATGTTTTTTCAAAAACTTCGAAATCAACGTTTTAAGAGACAATTTTTCGTCAAAAACCTCAAATCAACGTTTTAAGAAATAATTTTCGTCAAAAAACCTCAAAATCAACGTTTAAATGCTCTTTTTTGTCAAAAACCTTAAAATTTACATTATTTTAGAACCAATGTTTCATCAAAAAACTCAAAATCAACGTTTTATAAAGCCAAACTTTCGTCAAAAACCTCAAAATCAACGTTTTAAGAGATAATTTACGTAAAAAAAAAAAAAAAAATAAAAAATAAAAAAAAATAACGTTTCAAGAGACCATTTTTCGTCAAAAACCTCAAATAAACGTTTTAAGAGATATTTTTCGTTAGAAAAAAAAATCAACGTTTTAAGTGACAATGTTTTGTCAAAAACTTCAAAATCAACGTTTAAAGAGAACTTTAAAGAAAATGTTTAAAACCTTTTTTTTTTTGGGTTGGGGGGGGGCTCTGAATTTTAGTGGTTGGCCCCCTCTGGACAAATTCCTGGATCCGCCACTGGATCTCTGTATATCTGTACAGGGTGAGTTGGTAATTGCAGGTCCTAAGAAGTTTTCTATTCTCAAGTAATCCACCTCGCACAATCCAATAAACACAAAATACCAGATAAGTAATTAGCATATAAAAGCGTTTAGTACCGATAAATTAATGTTTCCAGTACACCCGAAGCCGATAAGGGAATAAAATACAACGCCCGCCTCGTTTATTTACTTAATTACCATTGTTTTCGTCCGAGTTTTAAAATTTAATCTTGAAACTTGAAACCAAAAAGGCTCTCTCGTACATCAAACAAGTTTGAATCGGCCCCTCCGAATACCCTTTTGTTTTCCAACCTAAAAGTATCTCATTATGGCCTTTTAGTGAGGTTTGAAAGTCAAGTAGGGGATTTTTTTTATATAAATATTAATGGACCACCATTTTTCTTCAGCACCGTTTATTCTTTCAACTTTTCTCTTTTTTAAACGATTTTTTCGTTTGTTTCAGGTCATTTTTGGCACATAAGCGATATGCATTGGGATCCAAGCTATATGGAAAAGGACGGAGGTAAGGAAAAAAATTTTTTTTTTTTTTAAATTGAAAACAGTTGTTAAATGGGTGGGTGGAGGCACTTGCGGTTTCTCTAGACCAGCTGTAGTCCTTTACGGGGTCACCCTAACTCATCTCTAACTGGATTCTCACAGCTGAGGCCTCTAGATCTTCCTAATGCGTTTACACTTCAGTTCGTCACTCGTCGGCCGTATATTCTGGAGAGGGGGCAAAATGGGTAAATGTACCAAGTAAACCAAAGAGTCCATACAATGCTAAGGACATCCAATTAAGAAGCAACCAATTATCTGCCAGGCTTTTGAGCTGGTGTTAAAAAGTATCGAAGTAAAGCCCCCTTAGATTTTTTCTAGGAATCGATTGCCATGAATAACTTTGCAATTTAACATACAGGGTGCTCCAGAACGACCCTAACTTCGTTATTTTATATGCAAACCCTATGTTTTGACGCTGCAATTCGATTTTAAGCTTGATTTCCTGTAAATTTTACTTAGAACACTTTTTTGATAGGGCCTATCGAAATGAAGAAAAGGAAGAAAAGCGCCACAAATTCGATTACACATGGTTTTATTATTCTTTGATATAGGACAGTGGTTCCCAAACGGGGGGGCGAGCCCCCCTAGGGGGGCGTGAGCTGTCCCCAGGGGGGGGGGGGGCGAGCTCAAGATTTTTTTTTTGCAAATACGTATCCCCAAAAATTTGTGAAAAACCTCAATATCAACATTTGTAAAGCCAAATTTTCGTGAAAAACCTCAAAATCAACATTTATGAAGCCTAATTTTCGACCAAAAAACTCAAAATCAACATTTAAAAAGCCAAATTTTCGTCGTAAACCTCAAAATCAACATTTATAAATTCCTAATTATAGTCAAAAAACCTCAAAATCAACTTTAACTTGACAATTTTTCGTCAAAAACCTCAAAATCATGGTTATAAAAGCCAATTTTTTTTGTCAAAAAATCTCAAAATCAACGTTTTAAGGGCGATTTCTTTTGTTAAAAACCTCAAAATCTACATTTTAAAACCCAAATTTCCTTCAAAAACCTCAAAGTTAACATTCAGAACATTTGGGGGGGCGCAAGGGTTTTCATTTGTTTAAAAGGGGGGGGGGGCGCACTGTGAAAAAGTTTGGGAACCTCTGATATATCAGAGGTTCCTATAGGACAAAGAACCTTTTTTTTTAAACTTTTAATTGAAATTTGCCATAAGAGTACTCAATTAAAATTCAGTTCCTAATAATTTTTTCCCAAGGCACAATATTTTTAAAACTTATTTTTCCCGTTTTTTCCGCACCTTTCAGAGCATAAATTAGAAAAGTCACTGAAGAAAACGGAATGAAGGAACCCTTTGAGAAAATTTCGATATAAGAACCAATTTCCACGGCCTAGATAAGTCAACTCCCCCTTCCCATTATTTTTTCTCCCCTCTTCAGCTTTTTCGAGGTTAAAGTTTATCTAAGAAACGATGTCGTAATTCCGCTAAATCCCTTTCTTATAACAGGCCCGAGATACTTTTTTTTCCCTCCCACAGAAACAAGTCGTAAATATCATTTTTATCACTTTTTGTTTATTTTTTTTAAACTTTAAAGAAAATTTTTATCATATTAATTATAGAGAGTATTCTCAATGGAACAAAATCGAAACGTAAGAGCATTATGTGGATAGATAATCCGATTTATACCCTCTTAACCGTGAAAGTGGTTTCATTATGAAAATATCCATATGGGGATGCCGAAAGAGCTTTAAATTCCAATTTCATAAACCTCAATAACTACATTTCCTCTAAGGAAGAAAAATTTGCAATAAAAAATACGTTAGAAGGCTTTTAGGGGTCTTTTGGGCGCTAAATGTCGTTCCGATGTAAGCCACTTAACAAGGTTGAAATAGTGCAGTTGAGGGCTCTAAGTGTCCCATTTAGTCACATAAACGAGACCCTACGAAAGTCAAGGTCCCCTTTAAGCCACAAAGTGCATTCTTCATCATTACAATTGCATATACGTCCCAGCCCTTCCCCTACCATCCACTCTTCCCCAGCTAAACGTTTTGAAAAGGGGGCGTAAATCCTTTTAGAGGGCGATTTACATTTACGGCCAATTAACGGACTAATCCTATAAAAGGGGACGTTATTCCGAATATTAAGACAACGAAGGATGATAAATTATAAGTTTGAAAATTCTTTATTGACAAAAGTGTTTAAATGCAGGGGTGGACCTGCCCAATGTGCGTGATTAAGGGCCGTGTAGAGAGGGGAGAGGTACACAAATCATTTCCGCCTCCACCTTCCACCACATCCCCCACTCACCCATCACCTCCCCCCCCTCTTTCCCGCCACCTACACCTCCCTTACTATCCCATGACTTCCTCCCAACCTTCCTCGACCTTCCCCCACTTACCCATGACCTCCCCCATTCATTCCCACCACCTTCTTCTTCCTCCACCCCCACAAACCCATAATTATTGCCAAAACCATCCACCACCTCCCCCCACTTTACAATCACCTCTCCCTACCCAACCTCCTTCACTCCCCCACCCACCACCTTCCACTACCTCCCCTCACTCTCCCACCACCTTCCACTACCTCCCCTCACTCTCCTACCACCTTCCACTACCTCCCCTCACTCTCACACCACCTTGTCCCTCCTCCTCCCCCAAACCTCCTAATTATTGCCAATACCATCCACCACCTCCCCCCACTCTCTAATCACCTCTCCCTATCCAACTTTCTTCACGCCCACACCACCTTCCACTACCTTCCCACACTCTCCCATCAACTTTCCCCACTTCTCCCCCACAATTATTGTCAATACCATCCACCATCTCCCCCACTCTCCAATCACCTCTCTCTATCCAACCTTCTTCACGCCTCCACCACCTTCCACTACCTCCCCACACTCTCCTACCACCTTTCCCCACTTCTCCTCCACAGCCCCCTAATTATTGCCTATACCATCCGCCACCTCCCCCCACTCTCCAATCACCTCTCCCTACCCAACCTTCTTCACGCTCCCACCACCTTCCACTACCTCCCCTCACTCTCCCATCACCTTCCCCACTTCTCTCCCACAACCCCCTAATTATTGCCAATACCATTCACCACCTCCCCTACTCTCCAATCACCTCTCCCTACCCAACCTTCTTCACTACCCCACTCTTCTCCCACCACCCCTCCACAATCTCCCAGCGCCTACCCCCACATCCCTCCAACCTCCCCCTCACACCCACCTATCTTCACTACCTTCTACCACCTCCTCCCCCACTCCCCCACTCCCCCATCACCTCCCTCCTCCAAAATCCTCAGAATTCGATAGCATAAAAATCGTGCAAATTACACTCTTGAGCAAATACTACTCAACTATTTGGTTAATTTTGGTTTCTAAATTTCCAGGGTGCAGAAAGGGTCTTCCAGGCGGAGCTTCAAAGATGCCGAAGCCTTTCGGCGAGTACAGCTGCGACTCGCCGTGGTCGCTCATCGAATCAGCAGTCGAAGCCGTCAATACCATTCAAGGCGACATCGAATTCATTCTCTGGACCGGGTACGTATTACATTATGAATATCAAAAAAATACATATGAAAGAAAAACCCTGGAAACTTTTACTTTTACCAATTCCCTCCCTGTTTTCAAACTTGTATTAACATTCTTGGAAAAAGGGGAATAAGCGAGAAAAGAAGCAATAAAGAAAAACGTCTTTTACCTTCTTTTTTCCCCTTTCCCTCCATGTTCGCCTTTTCCCACCTGTTATTCTGAGCACGTTAAACGATAACAAATGGAGAAAAGAAAAAAAAAAAACGCCTTTTATTAAATCAAATTTTTTTTATTTTATTTATTTGAGCGGAAAGAAATAAACTTTAATGACGTCATGATGAGTTTCTTTTTTAATCAGTCCCGAGCTCCTTATCTTTTTTCATAATGTTAGCTAATCCTATTAACTTGAAACTCATTTTCTTGTTTTGTCGAGATTTTCTCGTTTGGACTTTCTTAATTTGTCTCTCTCTATTTACCCTTTTACTTCTTTTTTCATTATTTTTTTTTTTTTTATTATTATTATGTTTTGTAAAGGATTTTGTCTCTTAGCAGTCACTTAAAATAATGAAGTCATAGCAATTTGGCTGACCAATACCTTTTTCCTCTTTTTACAACAAAATTTCATTTTTTCTCCACAGTCCTGGCCCCTCTAAGCCCGTCCAATCCTTCTAATAGAAGTATTGAATAGAAGATTCTATTAAAAGGGGGCTTCTATACCAACTCTGTGCTGTGCTAAACCACGTGGATTCACTATTCCGGCTTTTTCTCCGGGTCTAATGAATATTTTTAATTTAATTTTTTTTTTAATCATTAATAAATAAACCGATGTATTCATGTGCGATTTTTTACTTTTTTGAAAAAATTTTTTTTTGAAAAAGCCTTTTATATCCTATGCTCACGAATTTTGGAGACGTGATATAAATTCTTTATTTTTTCTAGGAGTAATAAGACTGAGAAATCAAAAATCGGTTTAGTAGTTTCGGAGAAAACACGGGAAATCGAAATTTAAAAACCGGTCTTCAGGTGCTACCACCTGACGGTAATTTTTCCAACTAAAATTTACTTTAACATTGAAATTCAACCCTAAAAAACAAACTTCGCTAATCTGATCCAACAATGCCGTTTTTAGCATTTTACACTGTTGAAAGTGTTAGGTTTAGAACATCCTTACCCCTTCTACCCCATCTTTCTTAACACCTTCTACCCCGGATATTTGAGGTTTCATCGGCCTCAGCTTTTAGCGGATTTCCGGAGGAAAGCAGGCTATTGGGGCCGGCCTCACGGCGGCTTTCGGCTAAGAGGCTTATATATTCGTGATCAGGACGATCTCCTGATCACGAAAATATAGGTTTTTCCCAACCTTGGCGATATATATATATATATATATATATATATATATATATATTATATATATATATATATATATATATATATATATATTATATATATATATATATATATATATATATATATATATATATATATGTACCGACGCGATAACTCGAGCTAGGATTGTTTGAATTAAACGAGACTTGGTATTTAGAGCTTTTATTTCACCAGGTAGAAGCCTATTGAAAATGGCTTGAATCGAGAAAGCGGTTCTGGTACTTCGCTTAGGGCATAAAGGGCATTTTCGTGATTTTCTCGGAACCTGAAGGTTTGAGATGGTTGAAAATCGTGATGGGAATGTCTGATGATCCGCAGACCATATTAAAAACGGTTCAAATCACGGAAGATGTTCTGGGGCCCATGCTAAGGGGCCTAAATGGAATTTCGTGATTTCTTCGATACCGGTAAGTTTGAGATGGTTGGAAATGGTGACGGAAATATATTATGGCCCGAGGACCATAGTAGAAGACAGTTGAAATTGCCTAAGCGGTTCCCCAGAACCGAGAGTCCCAACTCTCCTTAGTGACTGGGGCGGGAAACAAGGACATCAAGGCAAACTAGGACAAACTAGGCGGGGGGGGGAACTATGACATCAAAGATAGGATTAGGGAAGGCCTTTCCGGAGGAAATCCGCTGCTTCTCGAGGCTGCCTCGAGGCTAAATATTATTTATTTATTTTATAAAAAAGAAACAATCGCTGAAATTTCTTCGACCTTTTTTACATAAAAGAAAAGATGCAATACATAATTCAATTTGAAAGGGTGGGGTTGAAAGAGCCGAAAAGATTTATGAGATGGCCACGGTATGTGAAAGGTTTCCTTCCTGTTTTTCATACTCTGCCCCCTCCCCCACTATCCACCACCACCCCTCAACCACCCCATAATGGAAATGTAAAAAGATTCCAAACAACATGACTCCGGGGTTTTTTTTAGACGTCATAAAAGTTGCTTTTATTAAAAAATAAATATTTAAATTAACAAATAAATAGAAATTTTAAAAATTTCTCTTCAATAATTTGCCAATAATGATTTTTCATTATTTTTCCAAAAATATATTTTTCAATTTTTAATTAGGTTTTATTTTAAATGTTACGCGGTTAAAGAATGCTTCATTTTTAGGTAGATTTCTTTCAGAAAATCTACCTATTGCAATGGGGGCAGTAGTCTCAGAATCAAAAATTTTTGTGATAGGTTTTCATTTCAGACCCCCTGGACCCCAAAACCACCCTCATCTCAAAAGTTTATATATACATATATATATATATGTATATTATATATTCGCACGATAACTTGAGTAATTTTTACTTGACGACCATGAAATTCGGTATTTAGGGCTTTTAAGCTAATAGAATTTATGAGTTCGTTAACGGCTGAAATCGGACCAGCGGTTTTGGTACTTTACTTAGGGCCTAAACTAGGTATCTCCTAAGCCGTTCATCCAATCGCTTTCAAACTTAGAAGTGATGTTATGGGGATGCCTAAGAAAGATTTAAAGTTGGTTTGGATCAGCTGGGTGTAATAGATTTGAATCTAGGTAAAAAAGAAAATTTTTGAATTTTTACCGGGAAACAGATGATTTTTTATTTCTTCGAATTTTAGAAACTTCGAGATCTAACCATCTGAAAGAAATCTACCTCTTTAGTCCTGCTGCCGCGGGACTCATAAATTTTTTTTTAATTATTTATTTATTTTTATAAAAAAGAAACAATCGCTGAAATTTCTTCGACCTTTTTTACATAAAAGAAAAGACGCAATACATAATTCAATTTGAAAGGGTGGGGTTGAAAGAGCCGAAAAGATTTATGAGATGGCCACGGTATGTGAAAGGTTTCCTTCCTGTTTTTCATACTCTGCCCCCTCCCCCACTATCCACCACCACCCCTCAACCACCCCATAATGGAAATGTAAAAAGATTCCAAACAACATGACTCCGGTGTTTTTTTTAGACGTCATAAAAGTTGCTTTTATTAAAAAATAAATATTTAAATTAACAAATATATTTAAAAATTTGTCTTCAATAATTTGCCAATAATGATTTTTCATTATTTTTCCAAAAATATATTTTTCAATTTTTAATTAGGTTTTATTTTAAATGTTATGAGGTTAAAGAATGCTTCATTTTTTGTAAAGTTGGTTTAAAAGTGTAATTAACATTTTAAAACAAACATTTAATTATGCAATTGGTTCATAGCAGGAAAGGGTACTTCAATATATATTTTTTTATGTTTTTTAAAAATTCGAAGTTCTTTAAGTGTGTAAATTTTAGCGTTGGCGTTCTTAAACTAATCGACTGTTTAAATTAATGACGAAATTTCGAAGGGTAATTTAGCGTGACGAATGTAATTGAGCCAATAATAATGCAGTGTACCGGCCTCCCAATTAAGTACGTGTAATTAGTTCATTAATGACGGTGTTTGATTTATTATCCTTTAGGGGTCTCCCGAATGGGAACGATGTGGTTTCAATCTCCGAAAATCGTGGATTTCTCGTTTGATAAAGAGGATGTAGGATGGGAGCTAATGGTTCCAGGGAAGACGAAATTATCGGTGAACTAAGTTTCTCTTTTGGTTGTTGTCTGGGGTTAGAAATTGATTGTTTCTGGTTGGGTTGCCAGTGAGGTACTATTAGTTCCCTCAACGATTCAGCGCTCAGATGCCAGCTTTTATGTCGTTTAAGGATTATATAGGAACGCGGTAGCTTTCCGCCCAGCCAAGCAAAAACCCCTGAATTTCAAGTCTATCAGTCCACTGCCGCCCTAACAACCCAAACTGCCCAAATCAGCCTAACATCCAATTTGGTCAAACCGCCCAAACCAGCCTAGTGCCCACCCCTCCAATACTGCCCAAAACGACTATCAAACGAGACAACAAAAAAAAAACCCTTTATGTGTGAAAAAAGACCCTTTTAGGCAGATTTCGACACCTATCCTAATAGGCTATCATCAATTCCTTTTGAAGAATACAAAAAGACGTAATTTCTGGCTAGAAAGAAAAGGTCCGGACAACGAAAGTTAGGGAGAAAAAAGCGGAGGTAAATCTCGAGGTTTCGTCTGACATTTTACAAGGTACGTGAGATAGGACGTGAAAGGGCGGAGGACAAATCTGGCATTTACATTCTCCAATGGAAGTATACGACCTTAAAAACTAGAGTAGCAAACTTTTTCTCAGCCAATTTCCTTTTTTCTTACTTTGGAATTTTTAGGACAATGGTCGTTTATTGGAAATTGATGAGATGGGGCTTCAAATTTTGTCTTAGATTAGAGGAACTTGTGGTTAATCCTGCAGGCCCTTATTAGCAAGCAGGATCGCCTACATTACAGAGATTGAACACCTTGACCGCAAATTTCTATTCTTTTCCCCCTAACTTCACTACTTAATATTGATTCCTTGTAATAGGGTTGGCCATCTTCTACTACTTCCCCAGACATTCCATCACTTAACCCGATTAAAGAGGGAAAGTTATGAGGATTAAAGAGAGAAAGTTAAAGGGATTAAAGAGGGAAAGTTAAGCGGATTAAAAGGGGAAAGTGAGGCGGATTAAAATAGGAATGTTAAGCGGATCAAAGAGGGAGATTTAGGCGGATTAAAAAGGGAAAGTTAAGAGGGTAAAAAAAGGGTAAAGTTATGCGGATTAAAAATGGAAAGTTAAGATGATAAAAAAAGGGAAAGTTAAGCGGAATAAAGAGAGAAAATTAAGCGGATTAAAAGGGTAAAGTCATGCGGATTAAAAAGGGAAAGTTAAGAAGATAAGGGAAAGTTAAGGATAAGGGAAAAAAGGATAAGAGAAAGTTAAGCGGAATAATGAGGGGAAGTTAAGCGGATTAAAAGGAAAAGTTAAGCGGATTAAAAGGGCAAAGTTATGCGGATTAAAAAGGGAAAGTTAAGCGGATGAAAAGGGTAAAGTTAAGCGGATGAAAAGGGTAAAGTTAAGCGGATGAAAAGGGTAAAGTTAAGCGGATGAAAAGGGTAAAGTTATGCGGATTAAAAAGGGAAAATTAAGATGATAAAAAAGGGAAATTTAAGCGGAATAAAGAGGGAAAGTTAAGCTGATTAAAGAGGGAAAGTTAAGCGGATTAAAAGCAAAGTTAAGGAAAGTTAATTTAATCAGTCTAATTTTCCCTCATTAATCCGCTTTACTTTCCCTTTTAATCATCTAGGGGGAGTTAAAGTGGGATTAACGGTGGAGATAAAGAGGCCAAAAATGGATTAAAGATTATAAGGAGATTATTACAATGGGATTGATGGGGAATTAAAGGATTAGTAGAACACAGATGCGATAATGAGAAAGGAGGGGGGTTACTTCCTCATCATACCCCATCATCCCAAAACCTTCCACTACCTTCTATCACCTCCTCAAACCCTACACATCCCCAAGCTCCCTAAATCTCAGCTCCCACATTCACCTCTCCATCTACCCCCCAGTTCGTCAACCTCCTCCCATCACTTCCACTATTATTCTCGACATCCCCCACGCTTCCACCATCTCCCCACCCTACCTTCCCTGATTTTGTTCTTCTTTTCCTCTTTGTCAAAACCAGGAAAACGAGGGAAACCGGTTATTTTAAGGAGGTTTTAGCAACGATTTTACCAGAAGAAGGTTTTAAACATTTCTGTATTTTTCATCCCTACTATAAATTCCATTAATTTTACCATTTTAAATAAACTGAGCGTAATTTCAGGGTCGTATCTGTTAGTAGGAACTTTCCTGACTATTGTGAATAATGAACCTGTCTTGAAAGTTGTCTTAGATTTATCGGAGCTCTCCGCAGTTTAATAATCGACGAAGGTATGAAGTTGTATGCATTCAAATTAATAACGTTTATATTAAGGCTTCGTTATAAACTGAGAAGGGAAAATTAATTTAATTTATATCTTTTAATAAACTTGTTTATTTGTTTAACTGTTATTGTTGTGCGAGAGTAGTTTTTAGTTTGATTGTCGAGGAAGGCTGAGGGTAAAAGCGGGACGCGTTCATTTTGTTAATCAAGTCAGATTGTCCCCAACGCGTGAAACAAAGCTTTTCCCTT